>VKOC01024775.1:0-20500 GCA_009364415.1 Spea multiplicata | reverse complement strand
CCTCATTCAGACAATACATCCACATATTAACTCATGCTCTCCCTCATTCACTCAATGCATTAACACATTAATTCACACTCTTTACTTATTTCAATATTCTTACTACCTTCTTCCTCACTGTCTACCCCCTCTCCCCTTTCTCACTATCTACCCCCTCTCCCTCCCTTATCACTTTCTAGCCCCTCCCCTTTCTTTACTACCCTTTTCCTCAATATCTACCCCCTCTCCCCTTTCTCAACGTAATCTACCCCCTCCCTTATCAGTTTCTACCCTCTCTCCCACCTTTCTCACTTTCTACTCCCTCTCCCTCTCTTATGACTTTCTAACCCCTATCCCTCTCCTTTCCCTACTTACTATCTACCCTCTCCCCCTTTGTAGTTTTCTCACCTTTAGGTCCAGCGACGGGAGCACGAGGCTTCTGTCTTCCTGCTCTGCTGCGGTGCCCACTGCTTCAGTGCTGAGCATGAAATGCCGGCACCACAACGAAGGTAGAGGCCTCGGGGAGAAGAATGAGGGGTGCCGAAGACAGCATTTAAAAGCAGCTCACTGGCGCCCTCCTTTCAAGTGGCGCCTATGGCACTAGCCATACCTTACATACGCCTCTGCACTTGGGGCAACCATGGGTTTGCAGTGCTTTGAGAGCTGTTTGGCAAGATGGTCAGTAAAAAAAACTAGCTTGGAAGCGAACATCATTTAGGTGCTTTTCCTTCAGGTACTCCTAAAATGAAGTCCAGCATGTATTTCTATATAGAGAACAAAGGGATGCAGGCTGGGTCAGCTCCAACGCTGGAAAATTAGCAGCAGGGACAAAAGAGGTTATAAAATTTAGATGGCTTTAAGTTAGAGTGACCAGACGTCCCCGGTTTGATTGAGGACACTGTTCCCGGACAAATAATGTCCCCAGACGTGTCTGTGTGGCAGAGGCTTGGTGTGGTTTCTAAGCTCAGAAATCAGGAGGTAAAGTAAAGGTTTTGTGTAATTTCAATCTGCGGTGTTTCCTGCTGCCGTCAGGTCTATTACTTACATTTAGCTTTATAAATTTACTTCTAATATTTATGATAGTGTCACAGATTTTCTGGATCTTTCTCTGCATTAAGTGAACAATATAATTCAGTCACGCACATTTTTTAAACCATCTGATGGGAATCATTATATCTATTTTTCTAGTTACCATCACACAAGATCATGCCCACCAACTGTTCCCGATTTACGCGGGACAGTGGCAATTTTGGGCCTCTGTTCCTATGTCCCGCTTTGCAGGTGCAGCTGCGGGGTGGGGGGATGGGCCCACTGATGCCCGATCAGCAGGTGCAGCCTGTAGACTAGCTGGAAGATCACAATCTCCCTCTATTCGTTTCAACATTAGGGAGAACTTCAGACCTCGCCTTCCTCCTCCCTAATCACTACGCGCCGACAAATAATGCCGAGCACGGGGTTATGACGTCATTCCTGCGCTCAGCAGCAATAGCCGGTGCGTAGTGATGAGGGAGTAGTAAAGCAAGGTCTGAAGTAATAGACCTCACGCTCCCACTGCAGTGTCAGGCTCCACCCATCGCAGTTTGGAATACTCAAAACTCTGTGCTGCTCATTTCCTTCAGTCACCACTAGTGGCCGCCCTTCTCACTTTGGAGCACCCAGACCTAATTATCATGTTCAGCCGCCTTGTTACCTGATCTAGACAGCCTTTATAAACCTGCCCAGCCCTTCAGAGCCTTTGCATTGAAGTTAGTTTTGCTCTGGCCCTGTACCTGATCCTGACTTGCTATTGGCTTCCTGTGTATTAAATTGTTCCTGGCTCCCAAGCCGAGTGCCCCATCCAGTGGGGTCCCGAGCCGAGTGCTCCATCCAGCGGGCTCCCCAGCCGAGTGCCCCATCCAGAGGGCTCCTGAGCCGAGTGCCCCATCCAGCGGGCTCCCGAGCTGTGTGCCCCATCCATCGGGCTCCCAAGCTGTGTGCCCCATCCATCGGGCTCCCAAGCTGTCTGCCCCATCCAGAGGGCTTCCTGCTGTGCGCCCCGTTAGAGGTCTTCCTGCCAAGAGACTAACCTCGTGTATTTGTTGTTCATACCATCATCTGCAACAAAGATCATATCAACGTATTCTGCCTGTGATTTGTTTCTTTGCGCCTGTCTGTTATATCCCTCTAGTTATTATGTTGTAGTGTACAGACGGAAACCCTTGTATCTCCTGCACCTGGGCTCCTACCAGACCTGTTTACCCTGTTTGTGACACGCAGGATGCAGGATGGAGGCACAAGGAAGAATGATAAAGGTGGAAGAGGTAAGAGATGGGGAGAAGGGCAGTGTATGTGTATGTATGCTTTTGTAAGCTTGTGTGTGTGTATGGGCCCGTGTGAGTGAGAGCAGTATAGGTATTTGTTAGCTGGTGTGTAAAGGCAGTGTATGTGTATATATGTGTGCAGGGCCGGCCCTACAATGGGGCCAACTGGGGCAATTGCCCCAGGCGGCACTTTAGAAGGGGCGGCACTTTGCCGCCCCAAGCGTTTTTTTTTTGAAGCGGAAGAGAGAGAGAGGGGCGCCGAGTGGTTTTCGCTTACCCGCTCGGCGCCCCTCTCTCTCTCCTCTGCGGCGAGTCTCCCTGTTAGGTCTCGGTGCCGGCTTGTAAAAAATCTGAGCGCCCGAAGTGCATCAATTTCCGGCGCTCAGCATTAACAATGCCGGCACCGTGCAGTGCAGGGAGACTCGCCGCAGGACTCATCAAAGCAAGTACCGGGGGGGGGGGGGGGGGGCCGGCGAAGGTTTAAAAAGCGCGCCCCGCGCGACGCCGGCGGGGGGGGCGGCATTTTAAACTTCGCCCCAGGCGGCGTTGGATCTTCGGCCGGCCCTGTATGTGTGTGTAAGGGGAGGGTGCATGTGTGTGTGTGTAAGGGAAGTGTACTCTGTGCTGCTCATTTCCTTCAGTCACCACTAGTGGCTGCCCTTCTCACTCTGGAGCACCCAGATCTAATTATCATGCCTTGTTAACTGATCAAGTCTGCCTTTATAAACCTGCCCAGCCCTTCAGAGGGATATGTGTGTGTAAGGGCAATGTATGTGTATATATATATATATATATATATATATATGTGTGTGTGTGTGTAAGGGCAGGGTACATGTATATGTGTGTGTAAGGGCAGTGAACGTGTATGTGTGTGTGTGTAAGGGCAGTATATTGTGTGTAAGGGCATGTTTGTGTATGTGTGTAAGGGCAGTGTAATGTGTGTATGTGTGTTTATGGGCAGGTGTGTCTAAGGCAAGTGTACATGTATTGTAATGTTGTGTAATGTGTAGGGCAGTGTATTATGTGTGTGTAAGCAGTGTATGTGTAATATGTGTTTTATGGGCAGGCTGTGTGTGAGTCCCTGGGAGGTAGGCTAACATTAGCCTTTTTTCATTTAAAAAACTCTGCTGCTTGTGGACTACTCTTCCAGTGATACTCAGCCAAGCATTTGGTGACCACCTGCTGGCTGAGAATCATGGGATTTTTGTTCACTAGCCAAGCATCTGCAGCTTTACTGTTGCCTACACTTCCCATGATGCTCAGCCAGCATCAATAGGAAGTACATGTCTGCACTGAACCCTCATGGAAATTGAATTACAGTGTGTGGTTATTTTAATAAATCCAAAATAAAGAAGCAGAGGCTCAGCACTCAACACCGATAAGGTGAGTTTATTTCAACGACAGGCAATGTTTGAACACACAGGTCTTTCTCAAGCCTACATTTACATTTTTCTATAGATCATTTTTGTTTTTTGATTGTTTGAATGGGTTTTAAATGTGTTTCATATGTTGGTGTAATAGAACATAGTTGTTTATATAAGATGAGTATGGAGAACTGTTCTTGTGGAGGCATGAACTGTTATTAAGAGGTTTTAAAATTGCAAATATAATATGAACTTTACATTTATAAATACATATATATATTGTTACACTGTAAATATATATATATATTTTTATTCTGTATTATATATGTGCCCCCTGACAGTGGACCAGGGCAGATCCATAAGGGCAGAAATGTCAGGAACTGACTTTAAAGTTACTGAGCTCTTCACTATGACCCATTGTACAGCCAATGGTTGCCTATGTAGTAGCTGCCTATGAGCTTGATTTTATATACCTGTTAATAATGGGTGTGGATGAAACACCTAAACTCAATAATTAGGGTGATGTTGTTTTGGATCTCTTTCAATAGAAGCTTTCTTCAGTTGTTGAACTGCTCCAAATTATATGATTATAGATGTACGTGCACGGAGAGAGAAATAAGACACACGACACACTCTGGGTTATGGTCCAAAATCACTCTGCTTTATTACAATACGGACATAGGTTATATAGTGTCCAAAAAGGAGGACGTCTTATCACATATAAGCATCTTAATTGGCTAATTCCTTAAAACTATGCGGATATAGGCAGAAAAACCGTTATAGACAAACATCAGGCGACACTTAGGTAATTTCCTGGTGTCTGGAACAAACTGCGGTTAACAAAATATAGAGTACATGTTTACTTGTACTAAATGCCCTGAACTACTGCTATTTGCATCTCTCGCATGTTTGCGTGAGGTTTGACCCTTTACACTGGTCAGAGCCAGCTTATATTCATTACGACACGTAAGCGTTTCTTGCTGAGATACACAAACATAACTCGGTTCCATAACAGTCCCCCCTTGAATATATGATGGCTGACTGTCCCTAAACCTGCCAGATCCTACCGGACATAATCCCGCATCCTCTTCACCTGCAGTGGCGACAAATTATCCCTATTGGATAAAATCCCGGTTTCAGGTCTTGGACATGTCCCTCGGATCTATCTGTCCCTAAATGGGATGAGGATCACCATTAGGGGTGTCTTTCGGTTTCATTGCTTCATAGAAAGGAGTGGAACTGCTCGGCTCACTATCATCATATATGAGCATAAGCGGAGTTGCTTCGTTTACAGCAAACATCTTGTCACACAGACGCCGAAAACATGGAATCACACACAAGAGAATAAAAGCAACAATAATCACAATAATTATTAAAATAATTGCCAGCTGGACCAGGCCTTGCTTCCATCCATTAAGCCATCCGAACCATTCAGCCCAGGGATGGTCGATTCCGGAATTACGCTTCAATTCATCACCTAGATCGGTTAACTTTTTAATTGCCACAGTGACTTTCCCATCGGGACCGGTATTATTTGGGATGAAGGTACAGCAAGTTTCTCCGATTATTTTACAAACCCCGCCCTTCTCCGCTAGGATCATGTCTAATGCCATACGATTCTGGAAAGTCATCTGGGTTGCGGCCTCCAATTGTTCCGAAAGACCTTGGAGCGCATCTCGGGTGTAATTAACAAATCTCTGTTGGTTATAATAGATATAGTTAATCCAATCAACATTTTTATTTATTGTAACAATGGGAAAAATGGATTCAAAACCAGCAGCTACTTGATCCCGGGCTTTATACTCATCTGGGACCCCCCTGGGAACTCCTATTGCATCTATATACACATGGGGATCAAAGCTTCCCTCAGGGGTTTTTGCATTACTGCGTTTCTTACGGGACGGAGTGGACTGGACCTTAACTGGAACTTCTGATTCTTCTGTCATTATAAGTAATGGCATTATAACTTTGGCCAGTGCACACTCACCAGTCCAACTACCTTCTAATTTAGTGCGCAGTTTCATGTCCCCGCATAACCAAAAGATATCCCCCAGTGAATAGACATGATTCTGCGTAGGGAATCCCGTCAAATTGCTATATTCAGCACAATTTCCATTAGTGAATTTTCCAAGAAATTTACCAGTACCTCGGGTGTTTGAAATACAAACATAAGCTCCAGAATATATAGTTATTCCATCAGTAAACCTGGGAGCTGCAGTTAACAAGGGATACTCCTTTTTCCATTTCTCACATTCGGAGAATTTGTTGCTGGTATTGGTATATAAACTCAATAGACATAACAGTGACTCGTAGGGTAATTGTAAAGGTACTGTTCCAAGATGTGGGCGAGCTCGGCCGCACACATAGCAATCAGATTTGTTGTGCTTAATAGCGGAATAATGCATCCACTCGAGCCATAGATTGATATCATTATATCCAGTTTCTATGGCCACTGTATCATCATAAGTGGGATTTGCAATAGCTACCATACTTAGGATAGCACGCAGAACCTGGTATGGGAGCCCTGTGGGATCTGGGGCTTGACTTGGAACTGGTGGGTTAGGGGATTTACTTAGTGATTCCTTCCATTCTGCACTATTATACATATCTTTAAGATAAAAGGGAGCTTTGCCAAACAAGGTTTGAGCTTTGCCACTCACTTTGTAATATCTGTAAAGACCAAAAATATATCTTCTAGCGTCAGTTGGTTGTGGATTTTCTATAGTAAGGACATACCGTTGGTTCTCACCAGTTCCGGTGGATATGAGAATCATCCGTGAGAGTAATGATTCACCATTTTGATCTTTAAGAGCTAGGGCTTCACGGGGCTTAAATCCCCCACGGGTACCTGAATTAGTTTCTGCTATGACAGATCCCCAAGACGCGCAGTGGTCCCCCCATCTCCCTCCAGTATAACAAATAAACCCAACACACGTTTCCACTTTGGCAGCACAAAATCCGGGACTGAAATTATCAGTGCCATCCCCGTCCCGGGTTCTTACACCAATGTCCTCATCAACATAGCTTTTGGAGACACAGTCTATAATGTGACATGGTTGGAATGAATATGTGGCTACTGTGGTACTACTGGAGTTATACCAAAAGATGGGTGGACCTGATTGTTTTGCATCTCTTGTAATGGCTACTCGACCCCCCCCATGACTAATAGCCAGGGCTGATTTCCCTTGTGTGTGTTGCAAAGTGAATAAGAACAATAGTGGGATGCCCACTCTTTTACAAAGGATATACATTCTAGGCATCACCGACTGGAGGATCGTATCCTTTGATTCTCTTGCAATGGGAAGCGTGTATCCAGGTGGGCTTCCCTTCGACCTTTAATGAGGTAGGTGTTGTTAGCAGCACTTGAAATGAGCCCTCGAATCTCGGTTCAAGAGTAGATCGGACGTGTTTCTTCACGACCACCCACTCTCCAGGCAATAGAGAATGAGTACCTTCGAGGGTGTTGGGATCTGGAATAGAAGAGAACACTTGGGCATGTATGTTAGACAATTGAGTAGTTAGAGCAATAACATATTTTGCCATAGTTTCGTAATTCATTTGTAACTGTTGTGGGAAATACTGTCCTAGCCTAGGGCTACTCCCAAAAAGTATCTCATGTGGGGTAAGTTTGTGTGACGCCTTTGGTGTATGTCTGATAGCAAAAAGTACGATGGGTAGACATTGTACCCAATTGAGACCAGTCTCTTGTGTCATTTTCAACATTTTTGATTTGATTATGCCATTCAATCTTTCCACTTTCCCACTACTCTGGGGTCTGTAGGGAGTATGGAAAGCAAGATGCGAACCTATAATTTTCCATACTTCCTGAGTGATATTTGCCGTGAATGCAGGTCCCTGATCACTTTCTATGACTTCTGGGATACCAAATCGGCAAATGAGTTCCTGAATAAGCTTCTTTGCGGTAGTGGGTGCGGTTTGATTTCGTACTGGATAGGCTTCTGGCCATCCTGAAAACACATCTACCACTACCAGTACATACTGGAAGGTCTGACACATTGGCATTTGAATATGGTCGATTTGAATTCGTTGGAAAGGGTATTGAGCATTTGGTGAACATTTAGCTGGTGTAGATTCTGTTCTTCCAACATTGCACTGACCCTTGTCATCAGCATATCTGGAACCGTCCACAAACAGGGTCCATTCTGGGTTTGAGAGTGGGGTATCCTGTATATTTGGAGGCGAACCGATTTCCGCTTGCATCATGGTCAAACAATCATGTGGATCGTCTTCGGGTGGTACATCTGAAAAATCAACATTTGATGACTGTGTATGCCACAATAGCTGTTCCTGAAGATCTTCTTCTGTGGCGAGGTCAATAAAATCCGTAGACGGAATATCAGTATACTCCCCCTTTGGAAGTGGAAGGAGGGCAGCCGGATTGAGAACATTGCATCGTTGGATGGTGACATTGTCAGGTAACAATAGGCTCCCTTGGAGACGAAGATGACGCTGAGCCGTGAGATGCCGGGGCTGAGTCTGTTGTAAAATAGCTGAGATGTCATGTGGAGCTAGAATCGTCAGCGGATGTCCAAGAACAATGTCTGAAGTAACATCTAGAAGACAGCTGGCAGCATGGCCCGTACACAAGAGGGTGCTGCGCGAGCAACTGGATCCAAACGTTTAGAATAGAATCCGAGAGGACGATGTCGGCCACCGTGCATCTGAGTGAGAACACCCGTGGCATGGCCTTGCCGTTCCATAACATAGAGACGGAACGGAAGAGAATAGTTCGGAATTCCCAGAGCTGGAGATGACGCAATCATTTGCTGCAATGCGTCGAACGAGTCCAATGCCTCTGGCGTGAGATAGTAAATTGCTGGTAGGTCTCGAGGAATACAGTCATATAGTGGCTGCATCAAAACAGAAGCATCAGGAATCCATGGTCGACAGTATGAAATGAGACCTAGAAAGGTCTGTAATTGGTGTGGAGTTTCTGGCGGAGTCAACTCCAGAATGGCCTTTTTTCGTGTCATAGTAAGATGTTTACGACCTTTGGTGATACAATGACCCAGAAAAATCACTTTTCGAAGACACAATTGAAGCTTTGATTTGGAGACCTTGCATCCAGCTGTGGCTAAAAAATAGAGAAGATCCAGGGTAGTTGCTTGGCACGTAGATGGATCTGGAGCACAGAGGAGTAGGTCATCCACGTATTGCAGGAGTTCAACTTCTGGATGATCATCCTGCCATGAAGAGAGCACGGAAGACATAGCTTTGCTGAAACTGGATGGGCTGTTCTGAGCTCCTTGTGGCATCACCGTCCAGGTGTATTGCCGACCAGCATGGGTGAACGCAAAAAGATATTGACACGAAGGGTGTAAAGGAATAGAGAAGAAGGCATTTGCAAGATCAATTACAGTGAACCAGGATGCTGTAGGCGGGATGCTGGACAGAAGAGTATGTGGGTTTGGCACAATAGGGGCATCTAGAACCGTGGCTTCGTTGACAGCACGTAGATCCTGTACCATCCTGTACACTGGAGGTTGGCCTTTGATCTGCTTCTTTTTGACGGGATACAACGGCGTATTGCAAGGAGAGGAGGTAGGTATTATTGCGCCGGATTCCAAGAGTGCAGCTACCTGAAGAGAAATGGCGTCTAGTTGAGCCACTGACAAGGGATATTGGGCCTTGTACGGAAGGACATTAGGATCCTTAAGCACAACTTGCACTGGTGGGACCTTGAGACGTCCGATGTCCATGGGTCCAGAGGCCCATAAGGTAGCTGGAAGATGGTCAAGCAGACTATCCAGAGAGTTAGACAGATCATCCCAGGTACCGGCATCATGATCATGGACTATGGCCATAAGCATGCAGGCTTCTTCAGGGGCAAGAGCAGTGCTTAGAGTGACAGTCCCATTTTCGGTGAAAGAAATATTAGCCTGGATCCTGCTGAGAAAATCTGCTCCCAGGAGATTGAATGGACAAGTGGCACTGACTACAAATTGTGCTAGAGTAGATGATGGCAGATGGAGTGAAGAGCTAGTGATAGGCAAAGGAGGACGTCTTATCACATATAAGCATCTTAATTGGTTAATTCCTTAAAACTATGCGGATATAGGCAGAAAGACCGTTATAGACAAACATCAGGCGACACTTAGGTGATTTCCTGGTATCTAGAACAAACTGCGGTTAGCAAAATATAGAGTACATGTTTACTTGTACTAAACGCCCTGAACTACTGCTATTTGCGTCTCTCGCATACTTGCGTGAGGTTTGACCCTTTACACTGGTCAGAGCCAGCTTATATTCATTACAACTGTTAAGCGTTTCTTGCTGAGATATATAGACATAACTAGGTTCCATAACACTCAGAACACCTATAGATGGCACCCAAGAGAAAGACTAAGGCTAAAGTGGAGCATAGCCCTGAATTGGATACATCAGCCTGCCTACAGCCATGCCCTGAACCCGAATCTGCCCCTGCATCGAGACTCCTACCTGAGCCAGTGCCCTTAGACGCACACTGGCATAGTCTGCCATACTGTTATGTATGTAAATGTTGAACAAGTGAAAATGGGTAAGCACTGGCATAGTCTTGTGCATCCCCGCTCCTTCAACCTAAGCCATAGGCAAAAAAATCCCACTACCTCCAAAGGTGCTCTTATGTTTCTAAAGGAAATCATGTTTCCCCCAGGACTCTATACACTACAAACTGCATAACTCTGCATTCCATCTTGCAAAACTTCATTTTTGTTGTGCCTTCTTTGCCCTTTCCAACATACACTCTGGCACAGTTATGTAAACAATCTTACACAAATTTGCACATGCTAACACACATGGTTACACATAGACTAACTCATACTCACCAACACACATAAACGTATTCTAACACACATGCTCACTCTCACACCTCTTAAAAATACCCATTCATGCTCACATACACAAACACAACATATACATAACCGCCCATACTTGTTTCCTTTGTGTTACACTGGAGTCCATTCTATCCTTTGTCGCTTAGATCCAGGCGCTAACCAAATCCTGAAGCCTTCACCTGTGAAATATCTCTACTAATACCAACAGACTGTACCTTTAAAAAATTAATTTCAACTTCTGATCATTACCTACAGAGCCCCTAACAACACGTTTCACTCTATATATCTGTTCTTATCTCCAAATAATCTCCTTATGCCACACATGACTCCTAATCACTGGAATTTCATACCTTGTTCTGACAGACTTTCACTAAAAAAGCATGTAAAGAATACACATACAATTCTAGAAACCATCTGATCTGCCCACCTTCAAGATCCACAAGCCACTTACTTCTTCGCATCATATGTTATGCTGTAATGTTTTATGTTGTATTGCAGTATTCCTTATATTTCATATGAATTACCTGTTTCAGAATCAAGTATCTTTGGTGTTGTTGGTTGGTTTTAATTGAAATTTTGATATGGGACTTTCTTTTTGGGCAGTTAGATCTGCCGATAAAGACCAAAAGAATGGACACCCGCCCCCTAATTATTGAGCTTCTGTGTTTCAGCCACAGAGAATTCTTCGTATGTGCAAAGCATTGCTTAAATCCTAGAGGGTCCACAGGTTAAAATAAAAAGATGATTGTAGTTTCTCCAGAACAAAATTATAAATAAAATGTGGGTCAGCAATGTGTTGATGATGGTATGAATGTCTCATTATATAATGTAAGTGTTTTGGCTTTACTGCATGCATTGTGTAATTATTTCAGTAATTGCATTGCCTTCTCACCCCAATTAAGAATAATGGTTTGCACAATAGGGTATTCACTCCATGGCTTATATCACACGGAATGCATAAGGGGTTGTCAGTGGATAGACTGCCTTTCAAAGTGCTTGTTGACTGCAGATTTCTGATAAACACTTAATTTGTATGACTTTTGAGTATTAGTAATTATAAATTCAGTTTTATATATTTTTAGTTTCTTGTACTTTGTGAACGAGAAAAGCCGATTATAAATGTTGCAGCTTTAAAGCGAATATGAACTGAAAATAAAAATAAGTAACAACTTGGTACAAATGTAGAAAACACCTCAATAAAAACAGAATGTGGTACATTTAATAAAACCCTCAATTTTCACAGAAACAAGGTAGTTAATACCAAGTATCAACCCAGTGTTGAACCCAAAAGTTAAAATAATAACAATTACAGACAAATAAAACTATAATTATGTTATATCAGGGCCTGTTTTAAGGACAAATTCTCTCTGCACATCAAAACCAGTGTCTATTATTGTATTTAATTAAATGTTATTATTAAATTATTATTATATGGATTAATAAATTCAGCTTTTCATTGAACACATTAAGCCGGGTAATAGAATAATCATCACTACAGTATATGTAGATGTTTTAAACTGGTTTTCTTTTAGTTGTCTCCACACCACATGTTGATTTTTTTTATAGAACTAAAATAAATAAAACTGTGGCATGTGTTCACTAAAAAAGTGTCATTTCATATAACATTTCTATTCGTATCCGATGCATATATCAGTATATCATATAAGATGCATTTAAAAAAGACAATCTAATTCATTAATCATGGCAAATCTTATGAGATCTCCACACTCAACAAATCGGATTGTGTCTTAGTGTATTTATATATATATATCCTACATATTTGCAGGCTAAACAAGGCATATTTTTTCTGCACCATGTGGAAGACACCTGTCCTGGAAACATGTTCCATGCTTTTAACTGCAAAAACAACTTTTAAGGGAATAGCAAATATAGAATTATAGAATTGGTAAATTAAAACTGAAGTAGCAAAGTTAGAAAAACAGCTGTAATTAATCTTACCCAGTTTTGCCTTGCTTTTAAAATTCTGATATTGTCTGCTTTGTGAATAGACCCTTTGGTCTACAAAATGTTGTTGTTCACGTAATCAGTAAAATAGATACCTTTATTGGCTAACTGAGTAAATATAGATTGCAAGCTTTCAAGACCTCTCAGGTCCCCTCATTAGGCATGTTATACGACAATGTGAAAAACCTCTCTTTAAGTATCAGTCAAATAGCATGGTTACAATTGGGAAGCAGATAGCATCCAAATGTCTAAGACAAGGTTCTTTGATCAGTCAATAGTGTTAAAATCAGAGATAGATTGTAGTCATAAAAGGAGGTGTCAGGAGGTATTCACAACTCTAATGGGGTCATGGGTTGTGTGCATGTCTGGTTTGTTAATCAACAATCTGTTTTAAATGTGTCATCTTTCATTTCTATCATAACAAAACTGTGATTAGACAAAAAAACTTCCTTAATTCATAGTTTTTTCAGACAGTTGGATCACCATAATATATCCGTATGAGCATTATGTTTTTATAAAAGCATGTAAAATATTTTTTCAGAGAAATATGCACCATATATCAAATAATGATGATTTTTCAAGAGAGACTGACATTTACTCACTGAGTTACAGATATTTTTGCGTCCAGCATCTCTCATACAGGATTTCATATCCATGTGCCGATTCAACACACAATTGCAGTCTCCCATTATAAGCAACATCCCTTGTTTGGCAATATTTGTTTAAAAGTGGTTTTATTGCGTTTTCCTTTTTTTCCATGTATATGATTTGTTACATGAAAACACTTAGCTCACACATTTAGATGATCTTGTCAATTTTATACATCAATTTAGAAAAAAAAGTTAATGGAATATTGGTTGTGAGTATATATTAAGCAAATTAAAAGTTATATTATTAAGTATGCATAGTATAACAATATAATGGCCTATGTATCTAATATTTTTATGGATAGATTTTTTGCAAACAATATTGCTACACTTCTTTTCTTTTTCTCTTTCATAAGGCACTAATTATCATAGGGAAATTCTGGGCAATTTCATTAAACATTGCACAACTACCATTATACAATAATCCTTTATCTCCTTCAACTTAAGTTCATTTATTGCTTGGGAATCTGATTTAAAATGCACATTTTCCACAGAGGAATTGGACATCACTTTTCAACAAATTAGAGGAGTAACAAAAAATACTAACTTGACAGAAAGTGCTCTACAGGTGGGATTATACTCCATCTAAAATTAAGGCATTCTTCCCACAAAACTCGGATAAATCCTGGAGAGACTGTGGCTTCACAGGCAGTTTTCTTCATATTTGGTGGCAATGTCCTGTGATACATAACGTATGGCTACAACTATTTAAATATGCAGAACAATTATTGGAAATTGAAATTCCTTTTAAACCTGAAATAGGTCTCCTAAATATATTCCCAAGTATGATTCCTTGTAATTACAGGAAATTAATCAGTATCAGTTTTTTTATCATGCAAACAGACTATTGCCACTTATTGGAAAAGGATAGGTATCCTTCAGTGCTTACGATGGTTACTAAAATACAGGAAATAAGGCAAAATTAATTAGTATTCTACCAAGCTAATAATTCTATCACAGCATTCAAAAAAGCTTGGTAGAAATTCTTTGAAAAAAACGATTGTCAATATTATGAATGCACTGTATTTATCTTTTTATTGAATAAATTGTCAATAGCCTATTATTTAGGTCTGTATTTATGCCAATGTCTTATACTGGCTCTTTGTCTACTTCAAAATGGTTTGAATATTTAAATATTTATTTGATGTTAACGTAATACCAGTTAACGTACATGTTAAAATACTGTTATGTGTACTGGATTCTTATGGAATTTATATAACATTGACAATTTTTGGTGCTTTTCTCGTCTTCTCTACCTCTCCATATCCTCTTTTTCTTTTTCACTTCGCTCTCTTTTTTTTTTAAATTATCTTTGACTAAACAGTATTCATAGGCTTTGATATTTTTCAAGGATTTAATATTGTATTATACTTTTTCTTTCTGTACCTATGTAAAATTATTTTTTCTGAAAATCTCAATAAAAACTTATTTAGAATTAGAATATTGAAATACATAAAGAGTGAGAATAACTGAGAGGATGAATGAATTAATATGTGGATGACTTGTGAGATTGAGTGAGATAATTAATGAATTAATGTGTGGATGAATTGTCTAAATGAGTGAGTGTATGAATTAATGTGTGGATGAATTGTGTGAATCAATTAATTTGTGATAATGCATTAGTGAATATGTGTAAATTATTTGTGTGATAGAGTGATAGAATAAATGATTGTGTGAATGAAAGTGTGAATTAGTGAGTGACTGTTTGTGTATTATAGATGTATAATTCATTTGTGGAAAGGCAAAGTTGGCACAAGCAGGGTGTTTAAGCCTTAGGGACCAAGATGGCACAGGCAGGGTATTTATGGGACAAAGATGGCACAGGTGGAGTGTTTATTGGACAAAGATGTCATACGCTGGGCTCTTTGGGGACAAAGTTGATTAAGCTGGGCTGTTTGGGGACATGTTGGTACATTCTATGCATGTAATTTGGGTGCTGGTCAGGTTCTCTGTGGGCAGTGTGGATGCCAGGGCTGGCCTTTGGGGTGTGCAACCTGTGATCTATACCTCCAATTTAGGGGGGGGTTGTCTATACCTTTAATGCTGAGTTTTTATGTGATTTCCAATTGCTATATACATGCAAAGCTGTTTTTTGTGTTATTCTGTTGAACTATATCTGCTATGCTATATTTCCATAAATTATTTATCTGTACCTGCAAATACAGTGTTTGTTTGTCTTATTAAGTTGATCCATACCTGCAGTGTTGTTTCCATGTGTTGTTTCTTTGATCTATACCTTCAGTGCTGAGTTTACATGTGATTTCCAGTTGATCTATACCTGCAGTGCTGGATTTGTGTGTTCTGTTGATCTATACCTGTTATGTTTCCATACATTATTTATGTATACCTACAAATATATAGTTTTTATATCTTATTCAAATGATCTATACATGCATGTGCTGTTTACATGTATTGTTTATATGAGCTATACCTGAACTACAAGGAGTAAGTAAAAGAGAGGTGTGGCTTAGTGAATGAGGGGACAAAGGGATGATTACTGAAGGTTTGGTTACGGGGCTGGAGGACCTCTCAATGTCACGGTTGGGTCAGAAAGAGGGAAGACTGCACTGACTCTGACAGTCTTCTCCTAATCTGCAGTCAGTGTGGCAAAAAACCCTAGTGATTGCATGCTAGGGAGCGTGGAAATGCTTTCCTGGGGTCTACATTTTTCAGTATAAAATATATTGGCAACAGGGTTGGCAACAGGGTTCAATATTTATATACATTACCAGCAGGATCTAATATATATATATATATATATATATATATATAATATATATATATAGCAGTGGGGTCTAATATGTATATATATTGGCAGCAGGGGCTAATATTAGTATATATATTGGCAGCAGGGTCTAATATTAGTATATATTGGCAGCAGGGTCTAATACTAATATAAAATGGTAGCTGGATCTAATAAAAATGACATAAAATGACCTTTGTTACTCTCAACTTCTGTTTCTAACCAACCAAAATAATTCCCTCATATTTAGCTATAAGGTCATCAATTGCTAATTTGCTCTGGACCCCACATTGTTTGATATTCACATTTTTTTACAATAAAAGTTAAGCCTTTATATAATAAAACAAAAAGACATATACTTATATCACAATATTTTAAACAATGACACTGGTAAGGTATGTAGTTTTCCATCGGCTGGTCACATGAGTAGGCCCTTTGGGAGTGCCTTTACTCGCAAGGACCCATTTTCTGGGGCAATGCCTTAAATGACTTTAGGATCATCTGGTTCAAAGCAGTTAGGGATATCTTGGAAAGTTGACTTTTTCAACCTTATTATAAATATTACAAGAGTAAGGAGCACCTTGAATTGCTAGTAAGCAGTGTGTCATTCCAGTACAACACAGGCTATACTTCAGGTGGAGCATATCTCTGTGCTAAATATAGAGCAGTCACCATAGCAACTGAATGTTCCTTGTCACTCTTCCAGTAATTGCACTTTGATCACGTTTTGCCTACATAAGGCTCAAAAGGTTGCTAGAAGTGTTATCTAATGTGTATGCACAAACATATGTAGGTTATGCTCATACAAAAAAAATACCTTTGAAAAGGTAACCTGAAAATAAGCTGGGGATCCTTAAATTGTCCTGCTGCTGAAAAGAGCTTCCATCACTCAGCAACATTCGATGATATTCATTGGAAAGGAAGAGTTTTTAACCCTTGCCATTGATCACTGCATACACAGTAATCACAGAGTCAAAATACACCAAGCTGAATACCCTGGGTTTTGTACTTCAGATGGCGATTCAGGGAGGCATGGCAGATATCGATGTTACAATGTCACTCATTTTGGGGAAAAATGGTTTTGAAATAGCAATACGCAACTTGTACCTATTGCCATATAAACTGCAAAAAAAACAACAAAATAGAAAAACATTGGGTATTTCTAAATTTAGGCCAACATTTGGGATGGGTGTGGCGGTCGCATCTAAGAGTATGATAGCTGTAAGGGTCTTCCAATATAACCAGGGAATGGAGATATGTAAAATGAAGAAAAAAACTAAATATAGTGCAGTATATCTTATGGAGCCAAGGTGAATAATAGCTCTATTGTAACATCATGGGCTGAACCATTTTTTCTGTATAAATATAAGAATATATTTAGCAGGTTTTTTTATTAGCTTTTTTTTTTAAAAAAAAAAGTCAGAAAAAGTGGGTTTCTTTTCAATGTTTCCCCAAATTTTATATTTTTTATACATTATATGATATTATCTTGTCCTGGGAAAAAAAAACAATATATGATTTGTATGGGTACAGTAAATAGGAAAGAAAAAAATGACAGCTTAACACAAAGCAAGCACAAATATTAAAACAACCATTAAACAAATGGTTCAAAAACAGTATGGTCACAAAGGGGTTAAGCCCTAAAAGACTGTGTGGCAAATAATAACCCTGGACGAAATTATATTGTTTTGTCAAAGTATATGCTTGTTATATCTAGCGGATTAAGGCTCCCAGAGCCACTACACAGGAGATCAGGCTATCTGGCCTTAGAAAGGTCTTCAATTTGTCAGCTGAGATCAGCATTGCTGGTAAGACCAGGTTCATTCAAAAATGAACAAAACAATAATTAAAAATAATAAAATAGAGGTAATGAATAAATAAAAAAATATAATGTAGACTTGACATTGCTTGTACATAGAAACCTCATTAATTCTTGGGAATACAGAGTTGTCCACTCCACTTGCCTGTTGTCTCTCCTCTACACTTGCCATGGGTCTTGCTATGATTTAACGACCACCTAGTGTCACATGCTACCCAAGCTGCGGGGCTGCATATCTCTGTCTTGTTTTGCTACAATCCATTCCTGGATTTCCTTATGCTCTGTTCTGATCTTCTATTCCTTGCTTCCAGTTCTGCTCTTTGCTTCAGCTCTGTTTTCTTTATAACGTGTGCCACACACGTTATGTTTGTCCCAGTCTGCAGTCTATAGGAATGTCTCTCTGATATGTGTTTGGATTTCATGTTTAGTTTGTTTCTTACCTCTGTAGGCAGGGTTTAGCGTTAGGACCCACCGAATATTGGAGTACTTTGGCGTAGTGGTGGGCTAAGCATACTATGGCCATAAGATGTGACGGAATCTCCAATTGTTATCTTGTAGACCTAGCCTAGTCCTGTTTGGTCCTGTGGTTTCTGTGTACTCCTGTTACGTGTAGCCTGGTTAGTCTAGGCTGCTCTGTACTTTCCTGTCTTGTATCCCTGGTAGAGGAGTGTCCTGTCTTGTATTCGGGTAGAGGAGTGTCCTGTCTTGTATCCCCGGTACAGGGGTGTCCTGGCTTGAATCCCGGGTAGAGGGGTGTCCTGTCTTAAATACCCGGTAGAGGGGTGCCCTGTCTTGAATACCCGGTAGAGGGGTGTCATGTCCTGTTCATGTCAGATCTTGAGTATTCCTTGTCTTGTTCCCTGTTGTGCCCTGTATTATGTATATCCTGCCTGGTTATGTTTCTTGCTTGGTCTCCCTGTCCCTTGCTTGCTATGTTTCTGATATATACTCTGCTTAACTTCCCTACTCCCAGCCTGCAGCATCCTGCACATGATTCCAGTGCTATGTCTCACCTAGTCCTACTCATGGACCACTTTGCTACATGGCTTCCATTTCTCTAACACTCCCTTCTTCCCATCTGACCACAGCCTCCTTTGCCACCCAATACATTGTAAGGTGACAAAGGCAGGCACCTCTTCTCATTCTGTACCAGTCTGTCTCAACTGTTATTGTCAATTTTAAATTGTCTTTGCTAAACATTTTCATGGTCCCTCATTCTAACAGTGCTGTGGAATCTGCTGGCACTATATAATTGAATGTAATTAATGTATGTATAATTATGTAACAACTCAAATAGGAAAACAATTCTGGTCTGTCTTAGAACAGCTTTGATTCTTGTACCCAACACAATGTCATATTATTTATACATAGCCTAATTGATACAGCTATCAAAACTACATCTGTTGTTTGTCCTGAAAGAAATGTGTACTAGCCATAATGCTTTACTGTGGATAATAATTTTAAAAGACAGTTTTAACAATTTCAACTTATTAAATTAACTACTTTTTTTCACTTTGTTCTGCCTCATGGCTTCACATTTTTTCATGGCTCTGACATATTTTTGACTATTACTGGTACAGATGGCTTCCTATGTTACAGAGCAGATGTGATTCCTCCACCAACTACTTAATCATTTTACAAAAGGATGACATTTCCGAGTCTGCATGTAAAAAAGCAGTACACAAATACTTGTGTTCAGAAAATCTAGAAATATATTAGACACGTTATTATTTACAGATGGAAAAATGGTTAACAATGACAAAGATGATAGTAGCATTTGAACCCAACCTGTAAAGATACTGGAAATCATAAGAGCCACAGAACATGAGATCCATGAGTAAGAGACATTCACCAAAATCAAAGGGAAAAATCCATTGCACAATAGATGCTGATCTAATAGATGCCAATAGATGCTGTTCCAGCAATGAATGAATAAGTGCTGACAACTTAAAGACCCCCCCATATAGCTAGAACAGATTCAATAATTTCTTTATATTCTTTACAGTAGGCAAGGATTTTAGAACTGCTTCCTTAAGGGTACAGATGAAAAACAGTTTTGTTACTTGCTGGTGCACATTACCATCTGCTGTTGTGCCCAATGTAGTCTCTGACTGCATACCTCCCAACATTTCAACTGGCCAAATAGGGACAACTTTGTTTCAGGGGGTGTAGCTATAGGTGTGGCTTTACAAAGACTTTTTATGTGATTTTGTGACCTGTGGATAGTTATTTATGTAACTGAGTCAGGGGCATACCTAGAGTAATTGGATCCTGTGAATGGCACCCCACCCACACTTTAAAATGACACCCACAAAAATTAATGTTGGCAAGAATATTGATAGCACACATCTGCACACTGTGTGCCAACTGGAAATAAACTAGTTTAAATAAATACCATTTACTAAACACATATGTTGTAGCAAAACTCCTATCACTATATTTTAAGCCAGACATTGATGTTGTACAGCATAACTGCTATGATTATATACTGAGGCAGACATTTACGGTAGTACAGCATTACACCTGTCACTAGATTCTGAGCCAGACATTGACAGTGGTAGCATAACGTCTATCATTATATACCAAGTCAGACATTGACAGTGGTGCAACATAGTTGCTATCATCATATATTGAGCAAGACATTGGCAATGATACAGCATAACTCCCAGTGGCGGAACTACCGGGGTCACAGGGGTCGCAACTGCGACCGGGCCCCGGCAGCAGGGGGGCCCAAGCCAAGGGGCTGCCCGAAATCTTTTTTCTGTTTTTGTTTTTTTTAAATAAGGCAGGGGCGAGAGGTGCGGCCGCACCTCAAGCCCTGCTACTTACTTGTGGGAGGGTCTTCTG
>VKOC01024773.1:0-21020 GCA_009364415.1 Spea multiplicata | reverse complement strand
TTCCTGAACTTCTGGACCGACTGAAAGATGCACACATCTTCACTAAGATTGATCTCCGGGGGGCTTACAATCTAGTTCGTATACGGGAGGGAGACGAGTGGAAGACCGCCTTTCGAAGTCGCTATGGACACTTTGAGTACCTTGTAATGCCTTTCGGGTTATGTAACGCCCCCGCAACGTTTCAACATTTCCTAAATGACGTGTTCCGGGACTACCTTGACATCTTCCTGGTAGTCTATTTGGATGACATCCTCGTTTTCTCATCAACTCTGTCTGAACATCGAGACCAGGTTAAACTGGTCCTCAAACGCCTACGCTCACATCATCTCTATGCTAAACTAGAGAAATGCCAATTCGAATCCTCCCGAGTAGAATTTCTGGGGTTCATTATCACGCCGGGGAATCTACAAATGGATCCTAAGAAAGTGTCAGCAATACTGGAATGGCCGATACCCTCTGATAAAAAAGCGATCCAACGCTTCATCGGCTTCGCGAATTATTATCGCAAATTCATTCGAAATTTCTCTCATGTCATTGCACCCATCACGAGACTTACTTGCCAGTCCTCTCATTTCGCATGGTCCCCCGACGCTCAGAAAGCATTTGACATCTTGAAACGGTATTTTACCACGGCTCCTATCCTCATCCAACCTAACGTTGCCGCCCCCTTTTATGTGGAAGTAGACGCTTCGGATGTAGCCGTAGGGGCAATCTTATCCCAGAGACATGGAGAAAAACAGAGTCTACACCCAGTAGCCTACTACTCTCGCAAACTCACCCCTTCAGAAATGAACTACAGCGTGGGGGATAGAGAATTGTTGGCCATCAAGCAGGCACTAGAAGCTTGGCGTCATCTTCTCGAAGGTACCATACACCCCGTGACGGTTTATACCGACCATCGGAACCTCGAGTATCTTCGTTCTGCACGTAGGTTATGCCCGAGACAGGCAAGGTGGGCTCTCTTCTTTACAAGATTTAATTTACACATCACCTACCGCCCTGGATCCCGAAATATTAAAGCGGACGCCTTGTCCCGAATACCAGTTACTTCGCATCACCCTAAGAGTCAGTTCGATACCATTCTCCCATCCCATTTGTTTCTCACCCACCAACCACCCCTTATGGACTATATCCGTGCTTCATCCCGTGGCGTCTCAATACCAAGAACACACCCTCCTATCCGTCGTACCAGGAACCTTTTCTATTATCGTAACATGATATTTGTACCACGACCGGCCCGTCTAAGGGTACTACAAACCTGTCATGACTCCCTCCTTTCTGGACATGGGGGCATTAAGAAGACCCTAGATCTTGTCCGACGTCATTTTTGGTGGCCTTCACTGGATCAAGACGTTACCTCGTTTGTCCGCTCATGTACCACCTGTGCCCGAACCAAGACCACACGCAAGAAACCGGTAGGCCTCCTCCGCCCGTTACCTATTCCGTCGGTTCCCTGGTCGAAGATTTCTATGGACTTTATTGTAGATCTACCACCCTCAAAGAAACACGACACAATAATGGTAGTGGTAGACAGATTTACTAAGATGGCACATTTTATTCCCACCATTGGTATTCCCTCAGCAGCAACCACGGCCACCTTGTTCCTGAATACAGTTTTTCGGCTCCATGGACTACCACAGACCATCACCTCTGACCGGGGGGTACAATTCACATCACGCTTCTGGAAGATCTTCTGTCGAAGTCTACACATTCGTCCCACGCTGTCCACGGCATTTCATCCTCAAACCAATGGTCAAACAGAACGTTTAAACCAAATACTGGAACAATATTTGAGATGTTACACCACTCACCTCCAGAATGATTGGCTTCAGTTCTTTCCCTCTGCGGAATTTACCTACAACAACCAAAAACAACGTTCCATACAAATGTCACCATTTTTTGCAAACTACGGCTACCATCCTACCATGATTCCGGGCCTACCTACCGGACCTATGGTTCCTGGAATCACGGACCGAGTCATCACTCTCGCCAGACAATTTCGAACCCTGAAAGAGAACTTGATCAAGGCTCGTAAAACATACAAATTATATGCAGATCGTCATAGATCCAGCCCACCTACCTACCGTTGCGGTGACAAAGTCTGGTTATCCACAAGTAACCTGCGCTTGCAGGTGCCATCGAAAAAATTAGGACCCAAGTTTATCGGTCCTTATGTCATCACTAAAATCATCAATCCAGTAACAGTGCAGCTGAAACTGCCCGCTACATGTCGGATTCATCCCGTGTTCCACGTATCTCTAGTCAAGCCATGGGTAGCTAACCCTTTTCCTGGTCGTGTACCTCCTCCGCCTGCTCCTGTTGTCATCGATGGGGTGGAAGAGTATGTGGTACAAAAGATCGTTGACTCCAGGATCCATCGTGGACACTTAGAATACCTGATACACTGGAAGGGGTATAGTCCAGAGGAAAGAACCTGGGAACCGGCAGATCAAGTGCACGCCCCCGTCTGTATTCACAGATTCCACAAGCTGCATCCTCTCAAACCGGGTTCTTCACGCCCCCAGAGGTCGCGTCTTGCGGGGGGATCCTGTAAGGCACTTACCTGGCAGCCGCGGGGAAGCTCCTCTCCATCCTCCCGGCAGAAACGCCGGCACGGGTCCCTGCTACATGAAGCAGCCGCTCACACGCGCGGCCGCTTCATGAATATTTATGCGGCTGACCGCCGCCTGGATTCCGCTGCGTCGCTATGGCGACGGTGGGCGCGGTTACGTCAGGGACGCCGGGGAACGCCTCCCCGGGCTATTTAAACTGCTCAAACCTATCCACCGGTGCTCAGTTGTACTGGTGCTTCTGTACCTATTGAGCCCCTCGTATTTTACCTATACCTTGCTATTATTACTGGTATCCTGACCCTGGTCTGCTCAACGGCTATCGTGAACTTCTGGTATCCTGACTCTGGTTATTCTTCCGACTTCGTGTATCTCTGGCATCCTGACCCCGGTCCGCTAAACGGCTATTGTGTATCTCTGGCATCCTGACCTCGGCTATCCATTCGGCTCCTGTGTATTTCCGGTATCCTGACCCTGGCTTTCCTTAACGACTCTGTGAACCTCCGGTATCCTGACCCTGGTCTGCTTAACGACGCTGTCCTGATCACCCGTGCTTACAGCAACACCGCCAAGTGCCCTGTTATCCACCTCAGGCCCCTTGTGCGTGTCCTGTATTGAGCAAGCGTGCTCCTTTCCTGCATTCCGGATTCCTTCTGGTAAGACGATCCTTACACCGGTGTAAGTAAGAAATAAGGGTATTTAGCAAATATTTCGGACATACACCAAGCGACTATGTGAATGTTGACATTCACCGGTGAATGTCGACATTCTCCAGATTTCGGTCTTTCACTGTAACATATATATTATATATATAAAATCAAACAGCACTTCATACTTACCTTTTCCCACACCTGTGTTATGGAGGCAGATGCAGGCTGGAAAACTAGAGCACACTGTCACCTTAAATTGGCAGGGCCAGTTTTGCTCTGCTAGTCATACTGGATGTAGAGTTATGACCTGCTTAATGTAGCTTCCGAGTATCTTTTTTGTACACTAGTTCTAGTTTTCTAGAACATTAAGTGTTCAAATGTTTCTGGGTAACTTATTAAGAGACTACCAAAATTACAGTTATTGTAAGTATATGCTGGGGATGTAGAATACACCTGTTGCTTAATGTCATGTTGATGTGGTCCTTGACTAGCCCACAGTGGGGTGCAGGTAAAGGAATACACAGCTCTCTCCAGTGGAGGATTCTGGAGAGAGATGGGATGAAATTGAATCAGTGTACAGTCAGATTTGAATAGTTAATAACTTGGCAATGTATTTTTGCAGGTTACACAGTTACCCGTCAGCTTGAAGGATGGGATGTGGCATCATATTTGTGTGGCTTGGACTACACGAGACGGAATGTGGACAGCATTCCAGGATGGCAAGAAGAAAGGATCTAATGAGAACCTGTCTGCCTGGCACCCTATTAAACCAAATGGTGTCATAATATTTGGACAGGAGCAGGTAAATTGTGTAGCTATTAATACAGAGGTGTCATACATATCATGTTGCTAAGACCAGGATGGTTGTGATAGCTTAGACCACCACTATATATTAAGAGTTAACCCACTCCTCTTTAACCTTTTCCTCCATCCTTCCGTTTACACTATTGGCTTTTGACTTCTAACCTGGTCTTCGCTCTGTCTGTTTAACCTATATGTATCTTTTTCTCATTTCCCTGATATTTTTACTTACTTCTTGCCTCCTCTTGAGAACAAAGAGATTTTTTATTTTTAACCACACAATGATTGTTCGTTCTCTTGCTCTAGATTCTATTTTGTTACCTCCCATATTAATTGAGCTATTTCACTGAAAAAATCATAGCATGTAGAAAACTGAATAACTATATCTTTGTCTTACTTTATGGCATAGGACACATTGGGTGGACGGTTTGATGCCACCCAGGCATTTGTTGGAGAGGTGTCACAGTTCAACATGTGGGATCGAGTTCTCACCCTGAATGAAATAGAGGGCATTGCCAACTGCACATCCCTGCTTTCTGGGAACCTTATACAGTGGGACAACCGCCAGGTAGAGGTTTTCGGAGGAGCCACAAAGGGCACTTTTGAGAGCTGTGAGGAGCGCCTGGGTCACTAAAAAATTAGCATCAAACTCCCTTTTCATCCTCCCATCGTCGTCATTGCAGAAATTCACAGCTCGACAAAATGTGGATGTGAAAACAAAATACCAGCTTGTGTTGTCCATGAAAATGATAAAAATCTAAAATATGTCTGTTTAGGTTGATTAACTTGATTCCAAATGATCTAATGTGTCTTTTAGTTTACTAATCTGTTTTATTTATTTTGTATTTGAAATTCTTTAAATATGTTTAAAAATCTACTATTGAAAAAGGATTTCCTAATTTTGGATAAACTATAAGTAAAACAGGCATATCTACATCAAAACCTTTAAAACACTAAATACCATAATCATCATACCAGGGGATTCACTTGTTCTGCTTTGGTGATTGTGGAGCAGTGCCTTTTAACACTGGGTGTGGAGCAGTAACATCTTCCCATTCACACTAAACAGTTACTCTGGTCAGGCCCGGGATGCCTCACAAATATTTTCTTTATATGTAATTGACCTCTTAGGGGTACATTCACTTAAATAGGGGTTTGCAATTGAGTTGGGCATTTCAACCCATTCACTTCCTAATGCATTACAAAATGATTCACCGTATTGAGTTTCTCCTACAAGAATGGTTGGATTGGTTGGTGAGATACCACTAAAGAAACTATGGTTTATACAGGTTTTCTCCAGAAATTCTAACAGAAACTCAAGTCAGTTGACCCTTTATAATATATAGTGACATAATGGAACTGAAATGATCAAGTCACAGTTTAGTGAATATACTTCTGACTCAACAATGTCTCAGTAAGCATTATCATATAAAACCATTTCCTGTTTCATTACTTTTATTGACAGGTCATGTTTGGTGTCACCAGTCCAAGACATGATAGTTTGAAAAAAACATTGAAAAATTAATGTTTAATTTGCATATTTTATTGGAGGTAACTGTTTGAAAGCTTTATATGTTTACAAATCCATCAAACTACCTTTCTCACAAAGAACAAAATGTTAGATGGGGTCCTGAGCTGCAAGCACCTTTTAATATGCTTCTGTTTTGTGACATCACAACTGTGACACACTGTGAAATCATATATCACTGCCATATTTAACTCTCCTAATTTATTCCAAGTTTCTTAAAACGTATAGTTCTGATAAATGTAATGGTTCAGACAAGTTTAGCTTTAATATTTTAACTCATACAGTCACCCTTTCTAAATGTGTTTTCTACTTTCAGGACTTCTCTTACCTCTGTTTTATCCCTTCTTCACTTTCACATCACTTCTTCTTTTGGTACATTTGTGAACTGAATTTTGTCAATTTGTATTGTACTATGAGTGTCCAAAATAAAGATGACATTTGTGTGTTTCTTGTCCTATTTATAATTATAAAACCTGCTTCTCTAGCTGGTATGTCTTTATGTCACAGTAAGTCATTATGACTTAGATTGAGTAAATAGATAGTAATAAAGGAATCCCCAGTTTCAAATATGAAGTTTCACTGCTGTGCAGTTGGTGGACACCTTATGCCCGATGTCTGTATATTATTTTACATTGCATTGTAATGGTCAAAAACTGAAAACATGTCTGGCTGGTTTACACTTGCATTCTGGTCCACTGAATACAATGTTTACAAAGAATGTTTACTAAAAAGGGGTTTCTATACATAATCCCCCTGACCCACATTTGCATCAAACGTATGTGAGAAGGCAGGCCCAGAAGTCACATGAGGGCTATTTGAATGGCTACCCTGCTCAAATGTTGGACAGTGGGCACAACAAAATGCCATTCTGCCTGGTGAATGAACTAACAGAACTTTGTAGAAGCAGTGCTTTGCCTGGAAATTATGGGTAAAACCACAACTCCCTGGGTATACTAATAAAATAAGGAGTGGGACTGTGGATATCTGTTTTCTTTAGGATCATCTAATAGCAAAATGATACAGAAAAAGCTAAATATTTAAGAGCCAACAAAAATATGTAGCTTCTAGAATGTGTAAAAATATCACATAAAGGAAAACAATGTACAGGCTCAACAGAAATACCAATAAAGAAATCTGCTACGAAGCAAAACGCTAGCATCAATTATCAATTTGAGCTGGAAATCCTACACATGATCAACCTAAAATCCTACTCAGAAAAAAGGTCAACGCTATAAAAACAAGAAAATATTTCCCATAAGGAGCTCTTTCTACCAAGTATATTATGAATGAATTAGGGGAGATCGCAGTTTCCCCCATGTGCTTTCAGGTTGTTTTTTTCAGGTGGTGGTGGTGGAATGGAGATGGGTGGGGAGGTCTCTCAATCTCCCTTCTACCAAAAAAATGGGTCAAGTAATATATGTGAAAAGGTCTGTATAGTCTCATTCAGTTTAAGTACTGTTTCTACTAATGTTGCGTTAACCTTATGATTCAACAGTGAAGGAGGTAATCAGGAACTAGCCAGCTGCTTCCAACTCTTCGGAAACTTATTGAGTTGTTCTTGCTAATCAACCAAATAAAGGCACTGAGTTTATCCCAAAATAGAACATAGATACCAAATGCAAGGTATACCCAAGTAAATACAGGCATAACATGTGTGTACAGTAAATACTGGCAAACGAGTGTGGACATGCCCCCAGTCATTTGCTAGGCTGGCAAATATAAGATTTAGCTACAGAGAGGTGACACCCCTATTGTACTTTATTTGGAAATGAACAATAGCTAACGTACGTACAGGCTAATATGGCATAAGGGTATTTCAACTGCTTTAAGTGTCAGCATTTAAAATATCAATATACATTTTGCGTCCCACAAAGAAGCATCATCATTACTGCACTTACACAGAAGCATCCCTATTCCATAGAATATTATGCCAGAATAAATATAATAATGTTAATCATGAGTATACGTACATAACTAAAAGTGAATGAAGACACAAATCTCAGTACGTTGTATCCATGATCCCCAATATGTCAATCAAATAAACCTGTCAGTAATTTTAGAAATAGGTCTATAATTTGGCTCCTTTCACCTTCTCTTTAATAGGCCATTTGGTGAGTAAATGTACCATAGACTGCTAATTTAGCTGCGTGTTCCTGTGGATTTAGTAAAATGCATATGGAAATTAAACTCTGCAGGGTTGCGTTATTGTGAAAAGAGCCGTGCAGAATAAAATGTTCATGTACAGCAAGGAACTGTGCCATAAATCTGGCTAGACAGCGGATATGGTTCTTAACAAAAGAAAGGCAACTTTGTTCATATATGCAATACAATGTCACTGCCTGAATTATACTGTAGTGTTTTGCCACTAAGCATCATCAAAAGTACTATGCTGCTATACTTCATAGATAGAACCAATATCAGCAAGTTTTTTTAAAAAAAAGAAAGTGTGTCTGGTGTATTTGTAGCATAGTTGTGTGTGCATGTTGTTTCTTCTTGGCTGCTTATTATGTATCATTTTATTACACATTTTATTTTTAATGCTGCTGTTGAAATCTTGAAGACATTGCATGTGCTTTCTGGGAAATTTGATGGTCTCTCCACCAACAGTACTTATCTATCTGTAGGTCGAAAACAGGTAGACAAGACTATTAGGTGGGAATTTTTTACTGTTATGGTACTGAGCCAATATTAGTCACCTTCAAGCTCACAATTTTAGATTCCTTTTTTCAATAATTGTTAAATTTTAGGATTTTTAGGAGCGAGTTTACTACTTCAAAATGAAATTTGTTATCATGGCACAATACCTCCCAACATTTCCATTTGCTTTATTTCAGGGGTGATTAGAGGCATGCTGCCCAGTTAAATGACCAGTAATGGCATTATTCTCCACATAGGTCAGTAAAGCAAACAGTTTACTGATACCCTTCTTCGAATAAATTGAGCATCATTTAACTCAAACCACTCATTTACTTTCCCTTCAGATGCTTCCTTTCAGACAGCATGTCTAGAATGTAGCACATAACTATTGGAAGAACATGTTTGCATGTTTCTAGTGCATTTTCCACTAGCTTCTGCTCAGGATTAGGACATACACAATACGACAGACAATGGAAGGGACATTCCATTTTTTTTTTTGCAGGTTGAATAAATACAGATGAAAGTACTTTTTATATCCATTCATTGGTCAGTGGGCTGCCTGTGACATTGGAGTGCTCCTTTTGAGGAGAGCCACAACAGGAAACATGATTGCCACTGATTGCAGAGAAAGCAACAGCATTTTTGGTGACTGGAAAAAAAACTGATGCGTGATTGCCTATTTAAATTGAGGAGGTAGTGATCTCTGCTTGTTTAGTCTCCTTGAAAATTGCAGTAGTTAACAGTGGCGCCCACTCGCAAAGACAGGAGCACAGTGGGGTCATAATCTAATCACGCAGTTATAATGCAGCTACTTGCAGTGTTCGAGCAGCTATAAAGAACTGCACCAGGGTAAGGGTATGACATGTGTCCCTGTGAGATGTAATTGACAATGTGTGTCTTTTGAGTGTGTTAGAGTGAGTGTGTAAGTGTGTAAGTGTGTGGGAGTGTTGGTTGCCAGGAAGGGGGGATAAAGACTTGACTTTTCCATGGCCCCATGCCAGAAGGTGCCAGGCCTCCCCTAGTAGGTAAGGATAGGTAATGATTTCCATGTGTGGGCACACATTTTTTTTCCTTTTGCGCTTGGGGGTTCACATGCCATGAAGCGTCCTGTCCCCTGATGTAGCCTGCCTCTGCCTATGGCACATGCGATAGGAAGAGACCATATTTGGCTCAACTGCTGCTGCGCTTGCTAAAGCCCCGGCTGAGCCGCCCATTTGAACCCTGTTCGCACAGTAAAAGCTGTGCGAGCGAGGGAGGAGCTCCCAGCCGTCACACTGCCGGCCAGCCCGGAGTCTCCCCGCCCTTCCCAGTGACTGACTGGAATCCTGCAGTCACACTGACGATTGACCCCACCCCTTTCCTTATAGCATCCACACTGCTAAGCAACTCATCTAACAGCGAGTATAAAATTAATATTTGGGCTGCTGAAAGTTAGGGGAGGTGGTGGTATATTTAGGGGCAGTTATGGTTAATGGGGTGTTTAGGGTTAATTTAGCAGTTATGGTTGATGGGTCTTTAGGGTTATTTGGGGGGCAGTTATGGTTGATGGGGTCTTTAGGGTTAATTTAGGGGCAGTTAGGGAAATGTATTTTAAACTGTATATTACCGTCTCTGACGCGGTCCCTCGTCGGCCGCCCGTGCCTGGGCGTCTCTCTCATGACGACGCACACACATCCTCTCCGTGTGACGTGCACACAGACATGCGTGTTGACGCGGCACGCTCACGGCGGCCGCAGTACACAATGCGACCCGCCGTGAAACGCCCGCAAAGCAGCAACGTCCCTCGGCGAGCTACTGCGGTGTGTCAGCAGCACTCGCGGAGTTATAAGCGAGGTGCTGCAACACGTCCGCAACGCTCTGCCGCGGGAGGTTGTGATACACTCACAGTACTCGCGGGTTTAGCACACGTACTTCTTTAGTGTTTACGCAGCGGTGCCTTCTATGGCGCCGGTCGCGATGACGTCACGTCCTCTCCTATTGGCCCATTGTCAGTTTTCCCGCCATTTTCCTTTATTTAAACGTACACTCATTTACCCACAGTGCCCGTTCAAAGAGTCACTGTTTGTTACTCTGGGTGTTTGTTTTCTGTGTTAGTTTCCTGTTCGCCTATATTGTGTACCAGACCTTGGATTGTGTTTTGACCTCGCTCCCGTGCTGCCTGCCCCGACCTCGGAAACTCCTGACCACGATTATCTGCCTCTGGCCCTGTATTGTTCGCCTGCCTTGGACTTTCTGCCTGTACTCTCCGTGCTGTGAATAAGTCTCTGCATAGTGGGTACATTATCTGTGTTATCCAGGTCACGACGTAACAATTACGTCGTAAATGTACATTTCATTTTCAAAATTTACATATTGTGAACCCCCATTGGAATTACCAACCAGCCATCACTGCATGTGCAAGTTAGATATAAAAATAAATCAATATACTGTTGTGGTTCATTAGTATACGTTTTCCAGGCACTCCACTATTGATCCTAATTGGTCTTGTTATGCATTTTTGAGAACCTGCATGACCTACATGAATTATCACAAGCCAATTAGGCTGTATTATATTTTAAATTTAACAAGGTCAGTTGTAGCTCAAATACTCATTAGCAACATTTCAAATATAGAGTTAAGTGTACGCCGATACTTTAAGATATTTCAAACAACTTTAGCTATTTTTTATTCTACCAGATAGAAGCGATTAATTATCTGTGCATGGTGAGTCATAACCAATGTAAGTAGACTCAAATTTAACTCACACCAAATGCTTTAAAATGTGAAAAAATAAAATGATTTCAATAAGGTAGTCCTGACACACATTTGGTGTATAGTAAGATAATTTAAGTTGAAAAAAGACCAAAATCAATCAGGTTCAACCTTGTTCTCATTGCATCAACAAGCTATAACTAATCATGTCAGTATATATTATATATTTCCCTGTATATTCTTTTATATGAAAAAATAATATAGCTCATATTTAAAGGTGTCGATTGAATTCGACAGAACAAGGTCTGTGGGTAGTGAATTCCATGTCTTTGTTGTTCTTATTGGAAAAAAAACCCTTTTGGATGCTTAAGTGAAAATTCCTTTCTTCAAGACTGAAAGGACAACCTATTTTTCTTTGCACAGCCCTATTAATTAACAGGTCATCAGAGAGCATTTGGTGTTGTCCCAATTTGTACTTGGTAGTTTTTAATGTAAACAAATTCAACTTCTCTAGCTTTTTTCATAGCCAAGCTGTCCATTCCTCTTATTACTTTTGAGGCCTGCCTTTGCACCTTTACAAGCTTTATTACATCATTTTTTATATGCACTACATATTCAAGGTGGGGTTGTACCAGTGACTTATACAGAGATAACAATATATTTTCCTCCTTTGAGTCAATAACTCTTGTACATGACAATATGTTACTGACCCTTGAAGCAGATGAATGACATTGAACACCGTTGTTAAATGTATTGTCTACAAATATTTTTGTAATTAATCATTTCCCACATAATCCCATTTAAGGTCTGATGTACACTTTTCTTTTCCCCAAATACATAACTTTGCACCGATCTTCAACATTAAATCTCAGTTCTGCAATTTAAAATCAGTTAAAATCAGTTGCGCCATAAAAAAGATGTGTCCAAGAGGATTCAATGTAAACATTTAGGCCAGTCTCCATGATCCTAGGTTGCATTGGTCTGCAAAATATGTGCGATAATGTATCATTTTAGGGTCAATACCATGTAGTGGGGCCAATTGAATGAGTCTGAGACTTTATGTTCCATGGTTTTCTTTGTGCCTATTTCTAGCAGCCACAGTCTAGATTAGGTGGCTGCCAACTGCCATTTACATATGCAATGAACAACATTTTTTTTTTTATATTCATTTTTTATAGATACGTCATCTTCTTTGCAATGGTAGCCATTAAATGAGCTAAGCAACTGGAAATTGGCCTATACAAAACAGAGATATCATTCAAATCTATACCAAACCATCTTCTTGAGGAAAACTTAAATGTAAAAGCATGATTTACTGTATAATAATACAAAGGAAAGCTGAAATAAAAATTAATAAGCTGTTTTCCATTAGTGAATTTCACAATTGTCAAACTCTGAAAATAAGATATTAAATATGGGGACTTGTCCAAAAAATGTATCCTACGTTATAAGTTAAAGCAGGATTTCCCCCTGTGGCATTCAACAAGTTATTTTAAATCAACATACCCTATCAATTGCGTTTACCACTTCCTATTAACTAAAGGCTTAAATTGCCAAAAAGCTAAGTACAGGACCATAGGAGAAAAAAGGGGAGAGCTGTTTAGTGGCAATTTCTAGGCTGCTTCAATAAGGATCAATGGCCCTAGTACATCATAACTGTCAATGGGCCTGTTGGGGCACATCAAACATTGAAGCAGACAATCAGTGACAGGAAAATACTTCCATTGCAGTCCACCAAGTCATTGTAGAAGCTGACTCGGAGTAAGTATATCACGTGTGCATTTCCTACACAGAAAGTAGCTGCAAAGAGGGCATTATGAAAATGTAAATGGACCATGTAGCTATTGTATGCATTAAAGTGCAAATTATGGCCAGAGTGTCCGTACATAGGGGCAAGTGGGGCGCCACCTCAAGCCTCACTCATAAGGACTAGCAATGGTGCTGCTCTCTCCGTCATGGTTGTGGTCTCTATATTGCTCGTGACATATAACATCATATTCCAGTGTTCAATTTTCTCATGAATACAGAGAACACAACTGTGAGGGACAACTGGACCCCCACTTTTCCCTTCCTAAGCATAATGGACATATCAGGGAATGTTCGGTGTTTGAGTCAGAGATGCAAAATTGCAAGTTAAACTCACATTCCTTTTAATTGGATGCTCAACACATGTACAGGATAAATGAGCTGATATGCTATTGCAAGTGTTAGACCAGGGACAATGAGGTGGCCGTTGGCCTTGAATTACATCAGTGCAGCCAATGGCTGGAAATCAAAGGGTGTATGCTACATTTCTTGCTCAATGCCAATGTTGGACATTGGCTCACTGACTACTTGGGTAACATGTATCAAAGAAATAAAACAACTTTAAGGTGCTACCATGTCCTACCCTTGAGCATGGTTTCTTATAGTTTCTACATCACCCAAAAACACCCTTAAGCAAACTTTACAATGCAAAATCACAAAGATATTAGGTTGGGGGAAAACAAACCCACTTTATTATCTATACAATAAAACTAAATTGGGGCTTTGGCAGCCCCTCCAAAACTAATGTGGCATTCCTTTCACTCAAGGGCAGCTACTAAGCCACCAGCACTCAGCGACAAATCAGCTACCAGATCATCCTGCATCTGGTGCAACATATGGTTCTAAGGGGCAGACAAGAAGTTCTCTTAGCCTTCCTCTCCCTTTCCAAATAAAGATGGCTAGCTGAGCCACCTCCCTGCCAGCACCCTGACGTGCATATTACAATAGCCCCCCATTCCACCCTGTGACAAGACTAACCACAAAATCAATGCCTGCACCCAGCCTTACCCCATTGCCAGCTCCACTACAAAGGCACTTCACTGAACTGTGCAGGATGTTTTGCAGGCAACACCAAATCTAGCCCAATGTCTGACATAAGTTGCCTAAGATGGCCCCTGCAGCTAGATGTGTAATATTAGGTGTCAGGCATGAAGCTCTGGAGCAGAGACAGGAGTTGTCAGATCAGTTGAATCTCAAGAACCCGGGAGGAGTTCTTCAACCTTCAAAAGGTTCCCCTCCAGCCCTTGGGTCCTAGTTCAACAGATTTACACAAAGTAAGATCATTTAGCCCGGTGTGCAAAATAATGAGATTCTGTTTACACCAGTTACTCTTGGTATGCTTCAACCTAGGTCTATATATTTTCTAGAAGCAGTGGAGCACCACCTGTCTAGGTCTTTAATGAACTACCTGAGCCTACCCTCTGTCGCTGCTAAAGTAGCTGCACCTATTGTAAAAGAATAAGTACTGAACTGACTTGGATCTAAGCCTGCTGCAGCGAATGCCTTTTTTAAATCCTTATCCAGGGCATCAAAAACTGACCCTCCAAGTAGGCTTGATATTAAATAAGCCTGGCATTTCTTACCTTCTCTTTAGGTGCCACACTGAGTAGCAAAATACAAAGATCTGGTGTTGAGGCCAGTATTGCACGGTGTGACCTTGAGGTGAATTTGCTGGGATGTCCACTCCTGGGAAGATTGACAACTGTCTTCAATGTCCTCCACTTTTGAATAATCTTTCTCACTGTAAAATGACTTTAAATTGTTTGGAAACACCATATAAACCTTTCCAGATTGATTGGCAGAAACAATTGCTTCTCCAAAATCATTGCTGATGTCTTTCCCCCTGGCATTGTGTTAACACACACCTGAATACTTCAGACCAGCAAACTGCTAAAACTTCGGCTTTTATAGAGGTGGTCACACTTGCTGATGATCAATTAATCAAGGGCATTTGATTAACAGCACCTGACTGCTATGTAGCATTTTAATTCCTATGTAAGCAGTAAGGTTGTACTTAGTTTTTCACACACTTGGTAATTCAGCACTACAGAAACCTTAAATCAATCATGGGAAAGGCTGACTCAAGATAAAGTTTTTAAACAATTAAGTAAACTTAAAGTAGACAAAGCTCCAGGGCCAGATGGGATACACCCGAGAATACTACCCGAAAATTAGTCATGAAATTGCCAGACCACTGTTTTTCAAAGATTTTTTCCAGTCGGAAAGGATTGCCGGAAAGTGATTACAATTTTTAAAAAAGGATCCACTTCTGAGTAAGCTGTAAGCTTAACATCTGTGGTGGGGAAATTGTTTGAGAGTTTATTTAAGAGATGGCATACAGGAATATATTGTAAACAATGATATTATCAGTAGAAGTCAGCACGGTTTTGTGAAGAACAGATCATGTCAGACCAATTTAATTGCATTTTATGATGTTGTGAGTAAATGTATAGATAAGGGTGTTGCTGAAGATGTTGTCTATTTAGATTTTTCAAAAGCATTTGACACTGTTCCACACCAGTGGTCATTGTATAAGCTAGGACAAATCAGTCCTGGAGAAAATGCCTGTGTTTGGATTAGAAATTGGCTTAGTGACAGGGTGCAAAGAGTTGTTGTTAATGGTAAATTCTCAAGCTGGACTAATGTGGTAAGTGGGGTGCCTCAGGGTTCTGTCTTAGGTCCAGTAATCTTTAACTTATTTATTAATGATCTTAAAATAGATATTAAAAGTCACTTGTCTGTGTTTGTTGATGCCACAAAATCAGGTAAGGTTATAAAGTCTGACCAGGATGTAGCTTCTCTTTAGAATGATTTGGATAAATTAGGGGACTGGGTAACTAAGTGGCAGATGAGAGCACTTGGGGCGGATCCTGTATGTGACACCCCCCCACAAACACCCCCTTAAAAACTGCATAGTTTCTATAATAATATACTGAGGAGCAGTTGACCAGTGGTTAGGCATAACACCTATCACTATTACATTGAACCATTACCAAGTGAAGAAATAGTAAGAACAGCACATCCAATATTCTTGTGCTCGAACTGGGCTCCACTAGCACCCCAAAACTTCATCACAAAATAAAGTCGCTCAGCACTGCAGTAGTTAAGTTAGGCTATACTTTATAATTCAATTAAATACACCTTCACTTAAATTAGGAAGAAGACGCTACATCCAATATGAAGTTCTGAGAGAAGCTACATCCAATTATGGAATTCTCTGCCTAACCGGATGTTGTGATTATCTAACTCTGGTTTAACAACAGTTTACAACTGTTGTAAAACATCTAATTGCCACTTGGAATCAAGAAGACATTCTCTTTCCTCTGTTGTGCTTTAATTGGATAATTGCCCCAAGTAGTGTATTTTTTGCCTTCTTTTTGGAATCGATTTAGAACTAGGTATGCGTGAAAGGTTAAATTTGAATGCGACTGAAAGTCTTTTTTCAACCTAATAACTATACTACTATAACTCAACTTAAAAATTGGAATATTTGTTGTTAAAAGCTGTAGGACAACTTTCGAATATGATAAAAAGAAGATTGCTGGTCAGGGTTGAGTGCTTCCTTTCTTAAAGTATTTCTTTATAAATACAATCTCCTTTGACACTATTCGATTAACTACAGAACTTTTTTAAAAAATTTGCATCAATCCACACAAAACCTGCCAATCCCTTTTTAATTAAGATAACATTCTTTAACTTATTTAACTGGCATTTCACTGATGGAAACTGGGCCTTCAACAGAAGCAGTATCCATTTCAAGAAGCAACCTTCTTTGCTCTTCAACCACAAACAAATCTTCACCTGTCAGCGGCTGGTTGTGAGATAAATAATTCTGCAGCATCTTCAGGCTCCAATGCGAGTTCCAGTTCCCTAACCATCTCCAGGTTTGCATTGACTTCTTCATTAAAGTTTCAAAGCCATCAAAGTGGTCCAAAAGGAATCTCAAATGGTTTTTACTCCATCTAGAATTGTAAATCCTTTCCGGAAGGCTTTTAATTTATTGTGTCTAGGCCCATCATCTAAGGCGGTTATAGAATCAGCAAACATTTTTTCATAAATAATATGACATAGGCTGAAGAATAGATGTGGTATTTGCAGGCAGGAAAACTGTAATTTTATTGGGGTGTATTGGGTTACTGGTATATTTCCATTAAAGCTTGTGGGTGACTGGGTGCATTCTCAGCAATCAGTAACATTTTGAAAGGGTTTTTTCTTCTTACCCTAGGCTGCGACATTAGGTTCACTTAGCTCAGGGGTGGTACCAACATTGCTCATGGTGGACATTTACTGGGGTCTAATGTTCTATGGACCTCTGGAAACCTTTCCACGAATACTGGTATCCTTGTAAGGACACTTTGCCTATCCCTGCCTATCCCTGTGGGTAGCACCGAGAGATCTGCGGTTCAGGTTAGGGGTGGGGGGTGTATGCAATCCGGGTGCCAGAGCTGACATGATACTAAAGGAGGGGGCAATATGCAAGAGTGTGGGGGCATTGATTCACAAAGGGGTGCTGACTGGGGGCATCACATAAGTCAATACTAAAGGGGGGCTTGGATAAATATACAATTTTGGGCTAGCTGAGGGAAATATACAAGGCCATATTTTTCAGGACACGTATAACTTTTACATATTGCTGACTAGCACAGATAAAATGCTGCCCTGCAGTATAGACTTATGGAAGGAGCCAACTAGTCAGATACAAGTAAAAGATACATCCCCCATACTGCAGGGCAGCAGTTAATCTGTGCTGGCGGCATCAATACACAAGGGGGCAGTGGGGCCATAACATAACTTAACATTAAAGGGAGAGGCAGGATGGAGGCATAAATACACATAGTGTATGCTGGGGGCGACACACAAAGGGGCAAAAAATACAAAAGGGGGTCAACGGCAAAGCAGTGTGGAAAATATTTTTTATTATTATTGTTGTAGCTTAGCCCATCCGGATGTGGGTGTTTGGATGTCAGTGTGGCAGAGCCTGTCCTGTGTGTGTTTGGGTGTAGGTGTGGCAGAGCCTGCCCTGGTGTGTGTGCCTAGCTGACGGTGTGGCAAAGCCTGTCCTGGTGTGTGTGTGTGTGTGTTTGGGTGTCGATGTCCTGAATTTGTAGTCACTTGAGAGGACAAAACTTTCTAGGCCCGGAAATCAGTAAGGGGAAAACTAAAGGTATACACTATTTCAGTCTACATATTTTATCAAAAAGGATTTCAGGTGTGACTTTGGGCGCCCCGTGCATGATGACTTCTTTTAGCGTACTGATGTACTCCCAATGTGTGAATAAGTGAGAGTATAAATTTATGCGTGGATGAATTGTGTGAATGAGTGAGAGAATTAATGAATTTGTGAGAATGCATTAATGAATATGTGTAAATGATTTGTGTGAATGAGTGAGAGAATAAATTGTTTGAATGAATTATGTGAATGAAAGTGTGAATTAGTGAGTGACTGTAAAACTGTTTGTGTGTATCATAGATGTATAATTGATTTGTGGAAAGGCAAAGATGGCACAGGCAGGGTGTTTGTGCCTTGGGGACCAAGATGGCACAGGCAGCGTGTTTATGGGACAAAGATGGTACAGGCCTGGCTGTTTGGGGACAAAGATGGCAAGTCCTATGTGTGTTATCTGGGTGCTGGTCAGTATCACTATGCCTGTGATTTAGGGGGTTTTATCTATACCTTTAATGCTGAGTTATTTATGTGAATTCCAATTGATCTATACCTGCAAAGTTGGGTTTGTGTGTTATTATGTTGACCCATATCTGCTATGTTTCCATATAGCCTGATTATAAGACGACCCTATAGGAAAAAGTTTTACCAGTAAATGTTAATTCATGTAAACTATATAAACTATTTTTTTTATTTGAAAAAAATATTTTGTTTATATTTCCTTTTTTTTCCAACCTGCCCCCCTAGTTATGCACATCTGCCCCCAGGCTTGGCACTCTGCTCCAGAAATGCCTTATACCCCCTATATGTCACTGTGCCCCATGATGTGCCTTTTAACCCCCTATGTCCCACTCTGCCTCCAGAAATGCCTTATACCCCTATATGTCACTCTGGCATTTAGGGGGTTGAAAGGCATATTATGGGGCAGAGTGGAATATAGGGAGGTATAGGGCATTTCAGGAGGCAGAGTGGCGATATAAAGGGGTTTAAAAGGCATTTTGTAGGCAGAGTGGCATTAAGGGGGTTAAAAGGCATTTCATAGAGCACTCTGCCTACAGAAATGCCTTATGCCCCCATTTAACACCTCCCTGCCCCCAAACTTACCGGTGCTTCTGATTCCCCGGTCTGTAGCCGGGGCACCGTGTAGATGTCTCGGCAATTGCAAGGAGGTGCAGATAGCAGTGGGGGTTGTTTGCGTCCATCGACTGTCAGAGAGAATTCCCTGCACCGGTGCGGGGAACTATCTTCACTGACAGTCGGGGAAGGTCTGCACGATGGACGCAGACAACCCCCGCTGCTACCTCCTTCCGGCTACAGTGGAAGTTGTCTACGCGAATCACGTAGACGTCTACACGATGTCCCGGCTACACACCGGGGAGTCAGAAGCACCGGTAAGTTTGGGGGGCATAAGACAAAAGGATCCAGGTCCCCTGCAGCGCTGCGGGGGATCTGGATTTTAGTCTCATAGTCAGACCTATTTGAGGTCTGATTATAAGACGACCCCGAGGGGTCTTTTTCAGAGCATTTGCTCTGCAAAAAAACTTGTCTTATAATCGAGCAAATACGGTATATCTTATTAAGCTGATCAATACCTGCATGCTGTTTCCCCCAGTTGTTTTTGCTGAGTTTATATGTGATTTCCAGTTGATCTATACCTGCAATGCTATGTTTCTATACATTATTTCTGTATACCTGCAAATACAGGATTTGTATGTCTAATTCTGTTTATTTGATCTGTATCTTCAGTGCTGAGTTTCAGTTTCTGAAGTGACAGACCTCGCGCTCCCTAATCTTGAGCTGACTAGAGGGAGATTGTGATCTCCCAACTAGTCCTTCAGGCTGCAGCTGCTGATGGGGCAGCTGTGCGCCCCCCACAGCTGCACCTGAGGTGAGAACAGCTCTCACCTCACCCTACCTCTGCCCCTGCGAAGCAGGACAAAGGTAGGAATAGGTGGGACAGCGGGACAGAGACCCCAAATCAGGACTGTCCCGCCTAAATCCTGACAGTTGGGGTGCATGCACATACCAAATACACTGCATGTATAGTTGGAACACAATCTGCTTATAAAATAGTTTTTTACCATTTGCCAATTTAAAAAAAATATCCCTGGATTTCATTTTAAAAATCTGGTCCCCTTATCTTAAGAAGCGGAGCAAGTACAAGAAATACTAATTGATAACAACTGAAAAGTTATATAAAAGTGCTGCATTAGCACGGCGCCCTAAAGTATACCTATATTTAAGAATCATCTATTAGCTGTGGCACATTATAAAAGTCAGAGTATTTTAAAACAAAATCACTCCAACTTCAACAGATCTCCATGGTTATGTCATGCGTGTGAAGTGATCCATTTGTTAATTTGCGTCATTTCTGCGCATGTAACGGTATATAATAAGACAAAGCTAATACATTATGAGCACATTGAAAGCCTTATCGGGCAGTAAAGTAGCCAGCTACCGCTGCCTCGTGTCCTAGGTAACAAATCCGAAGGCCCCCCGTTATCGTCATGTGCATGTGTAAGTCCAACCAATTCTCGTCGGTGTTTGAAGCAAGTGGGAGGGGTGTAAAACTCGGTGGCTGCGCTTCCGGGTTTTGTATCGGTTGCCAGGGAAGGACTGGGCCGCTCCATAGCAACGGAGAGCAAAGGGACGCCTTGCGGGAGAGAGGCATGAGCACGACCAAGAGCTCCGGTAACTTTGCCTGGTTAGTTCTGGATATAAGGAGGAATTGGCGACAGCGAAGGGCGAATACGAGTAGGAGTGGGCAGACAAAAGCACACAGATTGAAGGAAGATAGAAGAAAGTAACGGATAATGTGATAGGACGAGGGGAGAGTGGGAGGAAGCGTAGAAAGTAATAGGAATGAGAATTTTAGATTGATCCTAGTAGAAATGAATGAAATATGACGAATTTCGTCATGCGATATAGAGGGAATTGCAATACATAATAAACTAGTTCCTAAAGAATAGTTGAACCTTATCACATAGATTCGGTTTAAAAGAGGATGCACATTAAATGCGTGATCTATGAGAAGACTTTCTATATGTGGACGTTCATCCTTCTCAAAACCGCATCTGAATTACAGTTACTCGCAGGTCCGGCTTTCTGTTTACCGGGGGCGGTGGGGGTAACTTTCTGGGTTTTCAGAGTATTAGTAGGTTCTGTAACTGATC
>VKOC01024771.1:0-45297 GCA_009364415.1 Spea multiplicata | reverse complement strand
CAGTCTGGTTTCAAACCCCTTCACTCTACTGAAACAGCTCTAACAAAAGTCTCTAATGACTTGCTCTCTTTATACTTCCTCTATTGGCAAACTAATCAACTCATTTGGCCTCCAGTATCATCTATATGCAGATGATACCCAAATCTACCTGTCTTCTCCTGATCTCTCTCCATCTCTCATGTCCCGTATTACCAATTGCTTGTCTGCTATTTCTTCATGGATGTCACAACACTACCTGAAACTTAATCTTTCTAAAACTGAACTCATTATCTTCCCTCCCTCCATCTCCACTACCTGAATTCTCTATCACCATTAACAACACGACTATCTCTCCTACTAACCAGGCCCGATGCCTTGGGGTCATCCTTGACTCAAACCTCTCCTTCATCCCTCACATTCAGTCCCTCGCCAGATCCTGCCGCTTGCACCTAAAAAACATCTCTCGTATCCGCCCGTTCCTCACCCAAGAATCCACAAAACCTGTGGTTCATTCACTTATTATTTCCCATCTCGACTACTGCAACACTCTTCTGGTTGGCACTCCACTGTCTCGACTCTCTCCTCTACAGTCTATCCTAAATGCAGCTGCTAGGCTCATCTTCCTTGCACGCCGCTCCTCTTCTGCTTCCCCACTCTGTGAAACCCTCCATTGGCTCCCAATTACCTCTAGAATTAAATTGATACAGACATATAAGGCCCTCCATAATTCTGCTCCTGCATACATTTCTGCCCTCATAAGCAAATACTCTCCTACTCAATCCCTACATTCTAAGGCTCTCCTCCTCACCTATCACCTCTTCCTTTTCCCGTCTACAAGATTTCACTCGAGCTGCCCCATATCTCTGAAATCTACTCTCAACGAACCTTCAGCATTCACCCTCCCTTCAAGAAACATCTAAAAAACCCACTTCTTCAGAGGAGCCGCATCATAACTTCCCTGTCACTGATGCACTCCACACTACCCCTTACCTATCTCTGCTCCTTATGTCTGTCCTCACCCCATTCCCTCTAGATTGTAAGCTTGTGAGTCGAGCCTCTTCACCTAATGTTTGTCTTAGTCTGTCAATTCTCGTCACATCAGACCCCTTAAATATATGTATTGTATTAAGCGCTGCGTAAATTGTTGGCGCTATATAAATAAAAGATAATAATAACAACTGATCTGGACCAGAGCGAGAACTCAAATGGCTGATATGCAGCTGGCGGACAGCATATTATTAAAACTAGAACTATTTGGGGAATATAAAACAGAACAATATTTTTGAGAATAGTTTTATCTAGTAATAAAACCATTGGGATCTCCTCTTTGCCTATGTGCAAGCCAAGGGGCTAAATATTCATATATTCACTGGAAGATGTTCCTTCTCTCACCCCAGTTTAGAGCCACTGTAGGGGTCCATGCCCGCTGTCCACCTGAGCTACTAGACATTGCAGAACCTGGTTTCCACTCACAGGTGACCGTTCCGTACGCGTCCCAATGTAGCTGCGTATTTTCAATTTTTATTCTTATTTTTGTCCATGCCACCGCTCACGATTCGTTTTTTTTTCCTTTGGTGACTCTCATTGTACTGTTGGTCTCACCGGACCTTCTCATAGTTCTCTCCTGTTTATCTCATTGAACCACATTGCATGATGATCACCCGGCACTGCCTAGTTGTTCTTGCTATGTGCCTATCGATATCTGTATTCTATTTCATCTCGTTGATGTACCTCAAATTATTCGTACTATACCTCATGTTCCTATTATGGCATTTGTAACCATTGTCATACCAGTCATTGTATGATTCTGCATGAGTGTGGTTCCAGTCTTAATAAACGGAATTGGGAAAAAAAATCATAAATTCACATGTACTGGTGTAGCTAAATAACATTAAGATGACTCCGTATCACACTTGCTTCTGACTTTGATACATTGATGGGGGCCCTTACTATTTACTGTTGGCCCTAAACCACAGCTGGCACACCCTTGCTCTGCAGAATTCTTGCTCTGTGTTGCTTAGGGCTGCTGATGAGCGCTCTTTTGCTCTTTTTCGCTCCTGGCAGCTTTCTATTCCATTTTTTATTTTCAGGACTCTGGTCAGTTCCATTATCGGCTCTCGTGGTACAAAGTGCTTTCTAATGAGATTACGGCTTTTTGTTGTTGCAGCACTGTGGTTAGCTCCCTGGCATCAATGGTCACTTATAGCCTTTTAGAGGACTCTGCTTGGCTCCGAGCCTCGCTGCTTCAATTCCTGACGAATAATAGCCTGTATTTTTATTATTCATATTATTATTAGTATTATCATTTAGTCACACAGTACCTACAGAGTTTGCGGATCTTAAAGAGAAAAAGAACGGGGTACCGTGTTAGCCAGTAAGATAGCCACGAGTTAATGCACTTTAATGCACAGTAAATAGCTGTTTAACCCCTGAAAGGTTATTTTTCACTTCTGCTATCTAGTGTTCAATCATAATTTCCTCATCTCTTACTTAGTTTAAGCACAGAAATTACATATATAGATTGGGACACCTGACCATTACACCAACACAGAGTTTTATGACATCACATTCTAAATACATGGACATGTAGCTTGTCCCCCATTTGCAGCTCTAACAGGTTCCACTCTTCTGGGAAGGCTTTCCACAAGATTTGGGGGAGTTTCTGTTGGAATTTTTGCCCATTCATCCAGTAGAGCATTAATGAGGTCCGGCACTGATGTTGGACGAAACGTCCGGCTCGCAATCTCCGTTCCGGTTCATCCCAGAGGTCTTTGATGGGGTTGAGGTCATCCAACGATGACTTTTATGAACTGAGGTCTGTAGCGTCTGAGATTTAACTCTTGGGGTTTTTGCATTTTCTCTGAACATTGCAGTCTGACCGTGGGGTGAATTTGTTGGGATGTCCACTGCTAGTAAGATTCCCAACTGTCTTAAATGTTTTCCACTTCTGAATGATCATTCTGTCGGTCAATTGGTGGACTAAAATGTTCGGAATGGCCTTATAACCCTTCCCAGATTGACGAGCAGCAACAATTGCTTCTCTAATATCATTGCTGATGTCTTTCGTCCTTGGCATTGTGCCAACACACACCTGAATGCTCCAGACCAGCAAAATTTCAGCTTTTAAAGAGGTGGTCACACTTGCTGATGATCAAGGACATTTGATTAGCAGCACCTGCCTGCTACTTAGCATCTTAATCCCTATGGAAGCAGTAAGGATGTACCCACACATGGCTTCTCCATTTTGGCTTTATTTTTGTTGAATAAGTCATGACATAATATAAAATGTCATGTGTTGTTGTTCATCTGAGGTTGTATTTCAAAGAGGCCTAGCATTTGATAGTTTTTGATGTATTATCAGTTATGTTGAATAATAAATGAACAGTAACAATAATAACAAGGCTATAGTAAAACAATGTTTTTGTGGTATCTTTTGGATTTTTTATTTTATTTTTATATTGACCAATTAACTACTGGACTGATCGACAGGCACCACAAGAGCAATAATTCTTTATAATTAACAAAACTTGTGGAATCTGTCCAAATGATTTTAAAAATCACCTTTGCGGTTTCTGCTCCGCATCTCGAATGATGAGATGTTGGTTGGTTCTGAATAATAACGGAATGAAACCTTCTCCATCTTCTGTGAGGGTAATCCACCTAGAACCTGGTGAAATATCACAATAGGGAACATGAAATCAAAGTTGTGCAATTCTTAAAGAAATACTCAAGTTCTAATCACATGTAAAATGCATATCAGCATCAAGTGCATTGTGAACATGCCTACAGATCCATATAGTATCCTTGTCACCTTTTTGTCTCAGCTTCTCTGGGTTAAAATGGTCTTTTTTTTAAAAACAAAAAATATTTGGAACACAATTTTTATAAATTTAGCAATGTCATGGGCTGTACTGGAGTTTGCAATCTATAAAATGGACCTGTTATGTAGACACATGCTAACATAGAACATTATGCAGTGTCACATAAGCTCTTGGGACCTTATCAATCTCATTCCATTGGAAGAAGAGACTATTGAGCTCTTTAATGCTTAGATGGTTTAAGGGCATTGTTTGATACTGCTGGATCATTAACAGGTTAGTGTATCCCCCCCAGGTTGCACCCTTTAATTGCCAAGGAGGGTGGGCAGTGATTTTTAATGTTTAACCTCCTGGCACCCAAATGATGCTTAGATTGTCCTCACCTCCTATCTTAGAGGTGGGAAGGGAAAAGCGGTATTATTGGTAGTTTTTATTTTACTATGTATTTACTAAGTATTATTACTACTTAGGAAATGGGTGTTTATATTGATTGATTTGAGGCTGGTGCTAATGAATATGATGACTGTATATGAACCACTAAATAATAAATAAAAATTACAAAGATCAACACCAAATACAAAAAGTGGGGGAAGTTTCCTTACCAAGTTTCATTTCAATGTTTGTTAGGTGGAAGCTCTCCCGCAGTGCTCTCAGTTGAAGTTTTCCATGACACAATAGGAAGGACCTCTTTTCTTTTCCAGAATCATCTGGAGAATCCTTGGAGAGTAAAGAACGAAAATTTAACACCGAGTTATGAGGAATAATAAATCGAAAAGTGAATATCACATAAAACGGGCTTTGGCACAATGCTGCTTCCAGCAATATTATCACATTTCAGTCCTTGTTTTACGCTTCAGCCACAGAAATAACCGTTTATACGGCTATTCCGGCAACGTGAACATCGGTGCTGGAGCCTTTCAATAAGCTCCTAGTTCCAATACAAAGGACATTGGTAGGATATGGACTACATGGAGCTCCGGCTCCTATTTTGTGCGTGAAAATAATAAAAATCCATTTCTTCTGCAGAAACCAGCAGGTCTGGATCTTCGTAATACAGCAGAATGTACAAATGGGATTTTTGGAGAAGACCTCTCTGTAGCGGGGCCGGAGAACCTGTGTTCTAAGTCTAAGGCATCCTTGTCTCAAGCCAAAATGTAAACGTCAAGGAATATTTTAAACATCAGCAGTATGGAGCATCCACAAGATAACAAAACCTTGTTACAAAATATATCATGTGGGCAGTTACATGGGAAAAGGTAGATATTAACCAAAAACTGCTAAAAAACATATTTAAACATGAGTATAATGTGAATCCAGCCATTTACCTCGTCTAGTCTGTCCATTTTCCCTGATGTAAAGACTCAAACCTTAATCAGTCCTTGGTCTTGTCTTGAAGATAGCCTTATGCCTGTCCCATGCATGTTTGAATTCCCTCACTGTATTACAACTACTGGGGGGCTCGACTACGTATCCACCACTCTCTCAGTACAATACAGTAAAGTAAAAAAAAAAATACAACCAGGTCAAGAGCTTCAACAACTTAAGGATATTTAGACCAGACCCAAACAATCTTAGTATAGTTTGCCCGTACAGAATAATGGTCTCGTGACCATGGCTACTCAACCTACATTGTATTTAGAATATAAGTACATACAAAAAAGTCCCATGCCTAAAAATATATGTAGATATATAATTAAAGAGATTCCGGAAAGCTGTCACCAGTGATGGAAGTAGGTGCGGGGCATGATTTGGAGCATATAGCCACACATTGTAGTTGCCCTGCTTTTATCTGCATAATTGTGCATTGACCAGACTTTTGGTGATCTTGGAACAATGAGATCTATCTCTTCATCTAGAACGGTTAGAATGCATTTTTCTTACTACTTGAGGGTGGCTGATTCCACGGTTACTCCAACAAATCCAAGTGTCATGTATGTTGTGTTGTGAGCTGTCGCGTGAACTACACGTCGTGAAGCTTGTGATCTACACATGGGTGGGAAATGGGAACAAGATTTTAAGGGTTTACAACAAGAAAGAAGGAAAGACCAAAACTTACCTCAAACGCAACAGATACATATTCAGGCTCCTCTGTGTTTGGGTATCGTAGTAGCTTTGTGTAGTTGGTTACCAAGTCTTTAACTTCAGAAATATTCAAATGTGGATCTACCAAGACTGGGTCAGCATTGCTAAGGTTTTGGGCAGTGGACACAGATGTTGTATCAAGTTCAGAGACGTATTTGCCTGGTGTGCATGGTTCACGGTTGCCATTCGCACATGATCCCTGAGGAAATGACTGGAACAATTTTCCGCAATGATCCTCCTGGTTTGTTCTAAGTGTCTCACAAGGTACGGGATCAGCCTCAATGTTGTCTTTGTAGTCCTGACCAGATGTTCTTTGTTCACAGCTAATGCTCCTAAACAATTCAGATCTCTTTTTTATAAGATTTGTAGACTGTGCCCCCGAAAATGTTGGTATCAAAAGCTCCTTGTTTAAGCTAATATAGTCACACATGGATTTCTTTTCTGGAGTCGGTGAGCTGGAGATACCATCTAACGTTAGATTTTGCCTACCGTTACAAGCTGGTAAACCTTCCAAAGGCACGACTTTTTTGGTGATTAAATGAGCCTTGTATTTTCCTGAGCCGGATAACGGAATAAAACCTGTCTCATTTGCTTTCTGCATTCCAACTAAAACCAATAATGTTGTATCTGTCAGAAAATACATCCCTTTGGTTTTTTCATTTTCTTCCAGTTTGATTTCTTGAATGACAGGCGCACAAGTCAGAGTTATCGGATACACCAAGATACGATTAGACATGTTGGAAGCTATGGCGGCACTTTGAGCTTGAGGATCAAGAACAAGTACATCAGGGGTTGAGATACCCGGAACAGATACTTTTCTGGTGGTGGTCACATTCTTCTCAAAAGATACAATTATGAGGTTTGATAAATTCAGGTTCTTCCCATCAGAAAAGTGAGTGAGTTGAATGACTGGACTAGGGTCCGACTTTCGATGTCTTCTAAGGATCTGAGAAAGATCCGTTGGAAGTAAAGAAGGAGACTTCAACAAATCAGCAGGTTCTGATCTCCCAGAATCTATGGATAGTCTTCTGTTATTCATAGACAGCTTTTCTCCTGAATGCTGTACAACTGAACAATCTAATGTTGCATTTTTGTTCAAATTAGTATGATGGTCTGTTGACATGTCAGTGGTAATAACAACTTTGTTATCCATGATAGGTTTAATGGCATAAATTGTAGCTTCGATATCAAAAAATGGACAAAAAGAACAAGGACTCAAGGTTTTCCGAATATCATCCCATATGTAGGAATGCAGAGCCATGTCGATAGCAACGACCACACGACAACCATCTGTAGTCCAGCATGCACACCGAATGACGCCACTACCTTGAATATCAGCCTTAACAATGGCATTATCTGCATGGACATCGTGCACAACTGAGATATCCCGCTTCGTGAGAATTACCAAGATGTCTTTGCTGGGATGCCACACACAACCTTGGGGGAGAACAGGGAGAGGATCCTCGATCTCACAAGTCTGGGAAACAACTAGCCTGTCCTTTTCCAAAATATCATAAAACAGCTTCCAAATAGTCACATGTTTCTTGTGCTGAACGGCCAACAGCGCCGTCGTGTCCTTTCCCAAAACAGGTCCCCAGTGAAGACCATGGACGTGTTCGAACTGCCCGATGACCACAGAATTTCCCAGCTTCGCTTCTTCTTCCCCTTCGAGGTCCAAGGCTGTCAATACAATCTGTCTGCCGTCTGTCCAGGCTAAGCCATGCACCGGATGGACTGCTTGGTATAAGGCATTCGTTCCAGATCTGAGAAGTTTCAGCTTTCCTAGATCCATTAACTTCGAACAAGGTAATTCCTCACACAAAAAGAACTACTCTTTAAATGATTTTACACAGACAAACGTACAATAAAATAAATAACCAATTTTCATAAACGCACCTCACAGTCTCTAATAGACTTCTAAGGCACTTTCCTACTTCACATCAAGCTTAGCGACTGCAAATAAATCCGTTTAACAGCTAAATCTACCATGTTTCCGCTATTCCAGAGAAGTCAAAATCCCCATGTGCCTGGTTTAAGTAATTATTCTTCATCTATATAACCCAGAAAGTCTGTCTGGTGAGATTATGAACACCATGTACTAAAAATAACATTCTAATTCATTAACACATTATTGGCCAAGGTTTTCCAGTTCAAAGGCTTATCCCCAGCATGACACGTCCACCCGGATTCTACAAAAAGAGCCGTTTCTGGATATTCTACTTTAAATCATCATTGCATTTCCACCAAATATCTAGAATCTACGCAATTTTTATTGTGTTTCATTTTTGTAATTTATTATTTCCAAATCCCCACACATTTGTACTGACAGTATAGAAATGAATAGTATGCCGTGTACATAACGTGTTAATTACAGTAGCTTACAAATACCCCATATGGTTAAAAAGAAAGAGATAAACTATAGGGCCAGTTACAAAGGGCATAATAACCAAATAAACCAAATTTTCTTTTTTTTAATTTAAAATTTCTTTATTGATTTTTTCAATTTTGTCGAGTCAAGTTTTTCTGTCAAGACATCGTTACACTCAAGTGATAACACGGTAGTTGCGTCAGTAAAGACAGTACTGTACAAGAGCAATGTACACAATGTAGGCACATACATGAGAAGCGTACGTAACCTCGTAATGCCAACGGAAGGAAAACAATAACCTCATCGCGTGACTCGGCCGAAGTGCCTTATAGTAAATGGAACCCGACGAAAACAAAAAAGAAAGGAAACAAAAAACCAGCAACAGAAAAAAAAAAGTGGATCAAAGTATCACAGTGTTACAATGTAATTATGCCACGGCCAAAATATTTTACTCCATGGGGAAACTTAGCCGAGTTGTACAGTACATGAGAGAAAAGAGAGACCGGGCGCGATCCCACAATAAAACAGTAATCCTCAGCTATGCCATAATGGGGAAAACTGGAGTTGAGTCCAGGGAGCCCAGATTGTATCAAATAATTGTAACCTCTGATCATTTTGAAAAGACAGTTTTTCTAAAAGATGTGTGCGTTCTAAGTGGTGTAAAAGCTGCGGGAGAGCACCTCCAATTTGGGCGATCAGCAGTTTTAAAGCAAGAAAAATTGAATCACTAGCTCCCTGACGGAAGCAGGGATGTCGTCAATAAACCAAAATTTCTAAAAATAGTGATGATAATTACTAATAAATATATATATATATATATAATCTTTTGATTAACTTTTAACTTCAATAAATGAAATGACATTTAGTATTTACCTACACTGTCTTTGTTGGATGATATGAAACATTTAAATGTGACAAATAAGGAAAAATAGAAGAAATCGGGAAGGGGCACATACTTTTCTTAGGGCACTGTGGCGTATATATATATATATTAGTATATATATATATATTATATATATATATATAAAGCAAAATGTTTTATATGTTTTAATGGGTTTTTATTTGGAGTTCTTCCCATTTAAACAAAAGGTTATGGCTTACGTATGTTTAAGAGCCACTAATCCGCGTACCACAGACACTTTTCTTCTGTTTGCAGAATGTGGACTCCAAAGATAACCTTTAAATAATCCAGTAAATGATAAAAACCTCTTTTATTGGAGACTCCTGGCTCCAGCAGTCCTGCCTCCTCCGGCTGAGCCTTTTAGCAGAATGCGATCTGCAAACCACTGAATGTAATGTTAGGTATTAGGCACGGCTTTTAACGCTCTGTTTTTACATAAAGGTAGAGTAATTCCCTAAACAAATACTTCTGTCCTCGGCTGTGTCTAACATATGCTGAATTTCCAGCTCCGAAAATACTGTCACTTTCTTTCTTTCTGTATTTCTTTCTCTCTGTCTTGTTTTTCGGTATTTTTCTTTATTTCTTTTTCTTTCTGACTTATTCTTTCTTGTCTTTCTGTATTATTCTTTCTTTCTTTCTTTTTCTTTCTTATCTTTTTGTCTTTTTCTGAGTATCTGTTTCGCATCGCTAGCAATTTACTCGTAGTTGTTGTACACCCCCCCCCAAACTTTATCAATGACAGAAAAATCAGTGTGTGTGTGTGATCTCTAGGAAGGTTTAAGTTCCGCATATTAAGTAATATTCTGTAATATTCTCCAGACTAAAGGTTAGCACTCAGCAAAACACATATCGCAGCCATCCCGACACGTAATAGCAAACCCCTCCAAAGACTCATAAGAAATAAGAAGGCGTGTTGATGCAAAAGATGACATTTGTCTTTCATTTTTTTCCCTTCTCCCTGCCCATTTCTACTTAATGGTTAACCAGCGGTGCACCCACCAGACTTTGCTCCAACGGAAGTGCAGTACGGAGGGAATACAGCTTTAGCAGTCTAGCCCCGGGGCAATTGTAGATATGATTACGAAGTTGCCTTCCAGCTACTTAAACATAGTTACATAATGCATAAGGTTGAAAAAAGACCTAAGTCCATCAAGTTCAACCCTTCCACCTAACCTTCCTATTTTTGGCAAAAAAAAAACCCCAAAAAACCCTAATTAAGCTACTTCGAATTCCACCATCAGGGGAAAAAGTTTCTTCTTGACTCCAAAGAGATTTGAGGCCAGCGTCCGCTAAATAAGATGCGTGCACAGCTGCGCACTATGCTTTTACACTATTGCCACGTGCATCCAGCCGGCCGCACACTGCATCACGCGATCTGCCACTGGCAATAAGGGTAAGTGGTGCAATTGGCCACCGGCCCACCGGACACTTGCCAGGTGTGAAAGATGGCCTAATTGAAGCAGTCGTAGAAAAATACTCCTTTTAATTCATCAGGTCCATATTGTCTTAATAACGTCCTGTAACTGAAACATTCATCTTATGTAATCGATATAACATTTTCCTATTTATCCAAACCTTTCCAAGAAGGTCTGTGCATAGTTAAAGTATGATGATGTCATCTCTGAAAAATAAGTAATGACATCAGGTCTAGGAATTTTCTATTCTATACTTTTTCAGGGAATACGGTTCCATTTTGTCCAAGTCTGATGATTAATTTTCATGTAGATGCTTCTTATTTTGGGCAATGTTCATCATTATTAATGTTATTATTAATGCTTGGCTTTTAGCCTGGAGATAGCTGCTGTTAGCATTATTTTTGCCGCAATTTATTATGCAGCACCATTAAAATGCCAGTTATAGATGGAAATTAATTTCAATTTAATTGACTTATAACATGTCTCAAAATCGCTATGAAAGCTTCCAGAAAGCTTGCAGAAGAGCCATTGTATTATTTATAATTATTTACCGATATATATACCGTATATAGCATAATCATATTCTGCAGCACTGTACAACGGGTATATATTTAAATATACATAATTAATAGAGTTATGTTGAATTATAAAAAAGTAATTTTTTTTAGCTTTTATGACTAGATGTGTTACGGTTGTTTAATATTTTAATATTACTTCATTTTTAATTTAATGATTATACTGTATTTACAGTATATTACACCTTTACCCTAATGTGCCACCTTCCAAGAAAAACGTACCTCTTGGAAAATTGCCCCGCAAAAATAATCAACAATCCATCATGACCATCATTTGCATTAATCCCATGGAGGAGGCTGGTTTTCCAATGGCTTAGGTCTCTCTGGCCTTCTAGATGCTCTGTTGCTCTACATACAGCACAATGTAATGTCAGGGGGCAACTGATGGCAGAGAGAGGGCAGTCATAGCCCTTAATGCACCCGTGTGTAAAATAATATGAGTTGGCTGAAGCTCGGATCAATGATCAAACTTTTCAAGCATATTACTGAATGCGGTATTCAGAGCTGGATCTCCGATAAAGGCGACCAACAGCTCCAGGGAATGCTGCTGCTTCCAAGATTCCATGAGAAGCAAAGAACAGAACTTAATGACCCCTCCGACGTACGCCTGGCCGCTATGACCAAACTCCACCAGTGTGTTTTCTATGTTTCTGATGCCCCTACCCCTGTGTCCCACCTGCCATTCTTTTGAACCATTGACCTTCATATCTGGTTACCAGGAATGTAAATGCAGCCCTGTTGGCCTTAATATATAAGCAAGTTAAGTGGCTGTCGAAGGTGATGAGCTGGAAGGGCTGGCCTTATAATAGACAATACGGCAAAGGTAGGGGTGGCCATATAGTAGACCATATAGCGATACTGATGAGCTGGTAGAGGTGGCCATATATTAAACCATATGGCCATGGTAATGAGCTAGTAGAGGTGGCCATATAATAGACCATATAGCGATGGTGAGGAGCTGGTGGGGTGGCCATACAATAGACCATATAGCGATGGTCATGAGCTGGTGGGGTGGCCATATAATAGACCATATGGACAAATATGTTTTGTCTGAATATTTGCTTTATTTGCTTTCTGTTGCCTGCTGAAATATTTTCAGACACTCTGTGTTTTCGTTCGACGTCTGACCTCTCCTTCAGCATAATAGGCGACAAACGGTAATTATTATTCAACAGCAAAGAAATCGCCGCGCAGCTGCTGCTTGTGTATCGAAAAGAGAAAAATACCTAAAAGAACCAACACGTTTTCTCCTGAGCTATTTCCATTAACATCGCATTTTGTTCTCAAAATCAGCTATTGCGCTCGGCTAACAGATTCGGTGATTATTGATATTATTTTCATAGCAAGAAAAAGATGAATCCTAGACCGTTCCTGCCACACATATACATTATACGTACTTTAAGCTTGAAGACCTTGTTTATGTTTCTTTTTGAATGGGCTTTATCTCCTTCACTACGCTAAGACGACACTAATATTGCGATATATTGGGGGGAGATTAGATATGTGGAACAGCCTCCCAGCAGAGGTGGTAGAGGTTAATACATTGAGGTTAATACTGCTTGGAAAAGTCGCCGTGCTACAGCAACGAGTAGAATCATTCGATGGATTATAATGTTATCGGAGCAGCTTGCGGTGCCGCTCCCCGCGCTCAGAAACATTCTGCAAGCGACATGTTCCGAGCTTTCCGTGTAACAGATCTCCCGAGGCTTTCTGCCAGCTGTACAGATTGATCCGGTCCTCGAATACTAATCATCTTCTATGCGGATTCATGTTCAGGATCTTTATAAATATGGTTTTGTTGGATATTCCGGATAAGCCTGATAGGAGTTTAAGGACATGACTTTAGGACAACACCACTTTTAAGCAGAGGTCTATCAAAATATATTTAAAATCTATTAAAGCGAATCACAGATACCTAGTTTAGGGAAATCCGCACGTCTCTTAACAACACATAGAGGGGGTCAGAGTGGGGGAGCGCTCAAGAAAATAGATTTATTGTTAAAATTGACAGTATACTCCAAGGAATGAGTATATTCGGAAGTAGCTAAGTATGTGTGGCTGCGTAATGTGCTCTCTCCATGGCCATGTAGAGTTCTGATTCACGGACATTCTATGGTCATATAAATAAATCATGCGTGTTTTATTAATAAGGAACAGTTCGTTTGACTAGGTGATGTTCCTCTCTGAAAAATGTCTGATCGTACCCCTGCGGAGTAACCTGCCAGCCCCCCCCCGGGCAACTGGGAAAATTTAGTGAATAGTTTAGAGCTTCTTGATCCAAGGAGAAATCCAAAAAATGGCAAAATCCAAAAATTGTCTTTTCTTTTTTTTTATCTTCTCTTGGAGAGGAAGAATCAGAAGGGTTTAAATTGATGGACTTAGGTATTTTTTCAACCTTAATTACTACGTTACTATGCCTTCTCAACCTTTGTGTGGTTTGGGTCACACTGGGTATAATTAGCTCAGATCCTGCCGCCGTACCGTCTAAGCGTTTGCTTCCCAAGCGTTACACACATAAAACGAGAGGACCTGTTATGATATACTGTGGGTGCAGAGGTGGTGATGGGGGATGACTACGATGGCTGACGGCCCAAGAGTGGTAGAATAAATCAGGTAAATGGTAGGGGAATGTTTGACGTGCATGTTATATGTGAGTAGTGTGTCGCAGGTATATCATGTTTGTGTTGGACCATTAGGTCAAAATTGTTTAGATCTTAGATCTGGCATGGGTTGGCTGGGACTGGCTCTCCGACAGCACCCCCCAAATAAACCACGTGGCTTTGTGTATCAGGCATGTGGCTGCACGCATGTGCTTTATCGCCCGCAGGCCTTTGAAGTGCCAGCACCCATCTTCAACCCAAGCCCGCTGCCCATAGACGAGACCAGCAATGATCCTGACTAGATGCCCCTTATAGCCAGTGATATACAGGTCGTTCTGTACCACGGCGGCTGATTATTTTTCCCTCACAGAAATTTCTATATTTTGTGTATTAGTTAGGCTTGCAGGGCTGCCAAAGCCCGGCGCTGATCACAGCTCTGTGTACCTAAAACTAATGACAGTACAATGAAAACATACAAGACTCGGGGGTTTTTTTAAATACATGCATTTAATGATGCAAACAGCATCCACAAAGTATTCACATCAACCTAAAACTTTAAATATTCATTCCAATGCAAAAAAATGCGTTTTATTACACAAGAGTGTTCACAGGATACCTTTTTATTCAACATAATAAGAATTATTTTTGTGCATGCACACGGGAGCACATCTTCTTTAGTGATAAAGGTTAGTAAATGACTTTTTTTCTCATTTAAGACACCCCACCCATGTCTCCTTGAATGTAGGAAGCATACTTAAGTACACATTTGCTATGGCACTGTGCTTGAATATCAGCATTCAGCTAGTATACACGCCCTTGGCTGCCGGTACTTTGTTTTCAATGAGAATTCTGTAGCACATGTGCAGGAAGTGTACTTCAGTACACTTCCTGTATCCAGTAGAGGCAAAACGAGACATAACTTTCAACTTGGCCTGCAATATGAATTTTACCTAAACGTTACCTTAAAAGTGCAGGAATTGCCCAAAGGAAACATTAGGGTGAACAAAACCTGTGACTGATGTAGCAAATCCTGTGCTAAATTGCCCTGAGTTAATTCTCACTCCTTCTGAATATTCCTTTAAAGCTGTTTTTCGCTGTGTTTGGCAAATACATATACATACATAATCCATTTGTCAGACCCACACACTAGAATTGTTGTTGCCCCACATCCACAAGCAGCCGCCCCCACATCATCTTCCTCGACCCACTCCCAGCAATGTGAAGATAGGGGGGGTAAACCTCAGAGGCAACATACCCCAAAAGTTCCAAGAGATGCTTCGGAACGTGCCCACAGCTTTCACCAATTTACTTGGCGTTTCTCAACCTATGGTTCATGTGCTGCTCGGCGTTCTTCTAATGGGTGGTTTTCCAAAGCTTGTTTCATTCCGAAGGTTAATGGAATGTGACAAGAAACATTTATAAACGGTGGTACTCAACTGGAGACAAGCAAGTGCTAGCTGCCCTTGGTCTGAAAAAAGGTGGCGAAATAAGGACCAAAAGATTGTCCCAAGAGAAGATTGTCAAATGTGATACCTTCTAATGGCCAACGTGGAAAAAGATGTACAGTAACTTTTGGGACCTCAGAGGTCTTCGGTTGGCCAATAAAAGGTATCACCTTTGACTCCAAGCTACTCTCCTCTCACCCGTATTTTGGCGTTCCTGCGCCACGGTTGTCTCTTCACTCTTCCCCCACCATTAATGAGTAACATTTCTTGATTGAAAATACCTTCCATCTTCTGAATGGGCCCATTTTCTTGTGAAATAAATAAATAAACCAAGCAGTTCAAAGAGATTTGGGAGGAATAATCATCCAAATCAATATGCCCAGAAATGGAAAAGTAGGATACAAATGTATAACCCTGTCTGACCCAGGGACAGGAAAACAGCATCCTCCAGAATAAAGTCCAGCGACTGGAAGATAAAGTAAATCCAATCGCCCAAGATCCGGATCCTTCCCCGACCACAAAGCGAGAAGAGTCAGAAATAAAGTACCGCGGGCGAGTTTGTAAAGTAATTAACTTTATTATTTGTTTCTTTATATATATATATATAGATCTGTTCATATGTATTTAAAGGAGATTTTTTCTTTCAAACGGCATTAAGCAAAACTGAGAGATTTGGGTCAATATATAGATTTAAGTAACTGTTTTTTGTATAATGCCCGCGCGAGTGCACACTGAGCATAGTTTTTTGTTAGTGACCTCTGTGTCACTAAATGTACTGTAAGGCAGTGGGCTTTAAGTGATTATTTTTAGTAGTCACATCACATGCAAATCAAAAACACTTGACGTCACGAGCGTTCCGAGGAAACGCTACCAGATCATCTCCAAGGATTAAGATTAGTTTAAACAAAATGTACAATTTAAAGGGAAAAAGTGTTGCAGCCAGACATTTGAGTATTTTTACCCTTCAACACAAAAACACAGGCACGACGGAACAAAAGAAAAAATGACAATAAGATTAAATAGCGCCCCCTGGCTGTGGAGCTTAAATACTTTTTTTTTCCCCCTCTCCTGGGCCAAGGCCACGATCTAGGAAGATACTTAGGTGCAGGTTTTTACGGAAACAGACGTCTTTTGTTGGTCCTTTTTTTGTATCTTGACGAGGCAGTCCCACAGAGCACCGAAATTAATGATATTACCTTTTTTATGCGCCAGAAGATATTTAACAAGATACGGGAGGGAAGTTTATTTCAGAGGAGGAGAAATGTTAGAACAAGAGTCCATATTCTAAAGCTAGAAGGTCGGAGGATTTAAGATCTACTTTACCGAGAAGGTTGTAGATAAGTGGAACAGACTCAAAGTTTAACCCCTTAACGACCGATGACTGTTCAGGGCTGTCACGCAAAAACAGTCCGAGAATGACCTTTGACGGTCCTGAACCGTCATCGGGTTAAATCAGTTCAGAAAGCAATGAAAGATTGCTTTCTTCGCTCAGATTGTGTTGCTGTAATGCCTTGACATAGAGGCATTCAGCAACACACACACAAAAAGATGTTCCAAAGAGGAGATGGAGGCAGAATGACCAGATTTGGAAAAAAAAAGTTTTGGAAGTCATAATCAACGCTACTTATTGCCCTATAACTTGTTTAGCTAGTTTGTTTACTTGCTTTTATAGGCGAGTAAAAGATTTTTCAAATATAAGTCATTAAATGTTTTTTTTTTTTCAAATTTTCACCAAGATATGATCAAAATAATGGTATCTGAAGAAAGCCCATCTTGTCCTGAAAGAAACAATATATACCTTGTGTGGGTTCACTAATCGGGTGCAGAGACGCAAGCACCACAAAAAAAAATAAGCCCGGTCCTTAAGGGGTTAAGCTTAAAAGGCTAATTAATCGTTACAAAACCCTATTATAATTATGTTACAGACAGAAATGTTCCCGTTTCCCATGAAAGCAGGGCGGTGACCCCAAACTTTTGAACGTGTAGGTCAGAAAGTCCATCAGCCCGCGGTAGCCTTTAAAACCCAGAGCATTGTTTCTATCGCGTAAGTAACCGAATGATGTTGGATCCTACGGTCATCAGAAGCTGGAGTTGGTTCTGAAAACTACAAAGCTTGTATGTTTACTTTCCTGCCCAACGTTCACTATTATAACGGCTAGTGGGGGTTCTTCAAGCCGAGAAGCAGCTTACTGCCGCACATCACTGGTTTTAAGAGGAATTACTATCTTTTTTAGTAACTCACGGAGCTCTAGTGAGTTCTGGGTCCTGCTATGTGGGACTGCCTCTTTCAGCCATGCAAGACAGGGCTACCTTTAGGGTCCATGTCAACCACAAGGACTTCTAATGTACCACAAATATCATTGGTTTACCCATAGCAGCGCTACATGACACATAACTGTGTGTTTTGGGGAACACGCAAAGGCATCAACCAGGCATTATTAACTCAAATTGATGGCGAGGTCTACATCCAAGATATGTCAACATATCTCGTCTTGTGCACCCATGGGCTGCTTCTTTCGTTCACATGCTTATATCACTAAGACATCAGATCCATTCCGATAAAGGTTGATGGCGACTCTAACAGCAGCCCTGTCCCCGCTTTAATTCGGATATTGCCAGAGGAGGCCGCATATAATGGCACTGCCGTCTCCTCTGCCAGCTCAAGTGTTTAATGTGAAGACTTGCTTGGCCTCGCTCTCCTGGAGTGGACATCTCAGACTGCTCCAGCAGGGACAAGGTCTCGTACAGAGGAAGAGGATGGTGGTGGTGGAGATCTTTGGCCGGCCCTTCCTGAACATACATCACTCTATCCGGAGGAGTTCCACATCGAAGATGAGAGTAGCGTAGGGAGGGATGACTCCTGGGTGCCCGGTGGCTCCATAGGCAACGTCAGGCGAACAGGTCAGCTTTGCTCTCTGCCCCAAACTCATCTGGTACAGAAAAAGAGAGAGAAAACAAAAAACACAAGTTACTTAAAAGGCTTGGAGCGCAAACCTAATGGATTTTGTTAGAGGATACCCTAAAAGCACGGCTCCATTATAATATAAAACGCTCCATGAGTTCGTTCGGATTTATTATAGACTTTATACGTCTGTACGAGCGTCACAGACGCCTGTTATTAAGGCACAACCGTATTAGGCCAACGGCAGCGGGGAGCGCAGACACGACGAGGGCCAAAAGGAACCGCTCAGACGGACTCTCACATTTATAAAACAGAATTAGAAGGCCAGCAGGTGCTAAAACCGGGGACACGGCAGCAGCTGCCACAACAAACCTCCTGAATATCATTCATTGTACTGAATCCAATCATATTTATCGTGTACGGCGCTGCGGAATCTGATAGCGTTTAATAAACATAATAATACAGACAGGAGAGTCAGGGGTTTGCAGAATTTACGCATTTTCATCACTCGGTTCTCATTATGCATCATGAAGGGACAAATCCCGTAGGGAGAGCTGGGTTGGTGGCCCTTTGTAATGCATGGTTCAGTCAGTGAGGTTTCTTCTCACACTTTAAACTATACATCGCGTGGGGCCAGCTCATCCTTTGGCCTTTCACCAATGCAGAAATTGAGTCTTTTTAGGGAGTTGAAAAAAATAAATTCTCCTGCGAATACAAGAATCATGAATGAAGAAGAAAAAAAAAAAGAGCAGAGAACAAAAAGACAGAGGAATGGAGAAAAGAGGAAAAAGTTCCTAAATCCAATCTATGAATTATCAGAGACAGGAGATGGTATGTTAGCCCTTCACTACAAATACACTCAGCCGCAGCCCTGTAACCGGAATATAAAAATATACATTCACTAAATCTAAAATAGAAACATCCCCAGACTCGGACCTCTAAATATATAACGGCACGCGGGCGGGAGAAACGATCCCAGCGCGTTTAATATCACCTCCAAGTCCGCACAAGTCTTTCGATGCCTTGGGGCCGACCTGTATTTACTGCATTTATATGCATTTGGTGAGTATCGTGGCAAAGCAGGTTATATCAATGTAGCTGCCAACAGTCCCAAATTTCTCAGGACATTCCACACAGCTCGATTTATGTAATAGTAGACGGGGAGTTCTGATCTCTGAAAGTAGCTGGACTTTAATTAAATAGTTTGAAACGTATTAATTATGTTAAGGCATATTAATATGTACGGCTTAGAGGAGAGAAGAGAGCGGGGGATGGGATAGAAACATTTAAATACTTAAAGGAAGTAAAAGAAGAAGGAAGAACAAGAGGCAAGAGAAAAAGGGAAGCTGCGGAAAAGGAGATGGGGACACGGAAGCAGTTGGCGAGGGTAGGGAGACATTACGAGAGAGGGAGTGAGAGCATGGGAGTGTGAGTATGAGAGAGCATGAGTGAGGGTGAGTAACAAAGCAGCTGTGCCGCAGATCTGAGATCTGAATAAAAGGCGACTTCTATTATAAGACAAGTTATGATATATATAATAATTTAGCAAATCCGCTATTTCTGAATTTATGTTTACAGTTGTAGAAAATTCAGATATATAAACAAACAAATAAACAACGTATTTGCATATCTGCCCTTTTTTTTAGTGCAGCTTCTCTCGCACACACAGATTTGGTGATTAGGATATCCGGATTTATCGCTACTGACAGCCGTACCCAGACGGCGTGGGTCCCGCTGAACGACCGGATTCCGCAGCACCCGGTACGTCTGCGACACCATCCCATCCTTCCGAAAGGATTAGAGACGTGTGTCCGGGAAAGAGCGCCGGGGGCAAGCGTGCGGGGTCCGTACACTAAAGCAAATTAATCATCCATCTACAGCCAAATCAGCTATAAGGTGCAGCCGGTTAAGCAATTATCGCTGACCGTGTCATGCTTATTATCCGCCTCTAAAAATAACACTTTTTCATAGAAAAGCAGACAATTTAAATGTCATCAAACCTCGGGTTCACACGCCGCTGGGCAGCTCATACCACGGGGCGCTAGAATGTCTGACACACATTTACAACATTAACCCCGTCTGCGCTGGATTTCTGATCCATTTCATGTTATTTTAGTAGACAACTTTTACTTTTCTTGTGAAAAAAAGGAAAATTTTAAGTGACACCAAACTTTTGAGCAGTAATGTGCACTGTATACTGCAAAATGTAAAATTATGGAGAAGATTCTTTTGAAACCAAATAGGCCCAAAATAAATGAAAAAGCAAAAGCCGGTGAAATGTAGTGAATTTAGTAAAAGCTCCTCTTTGCGCTGCAGAACATTTGTTTTAATGTATATTTTTGTAAGTTGATGGCACGTCGTTCCGAAGAATACCAAGAAAAGGCGCTCCTGAAAGCGATGGATGTACCTGCGCAACGCCTTCCTCCCAGCCTTTGATCACTTCCTGGCGTCCAATCTTGAACCTGAACGGTTTATTCCGGTCTCTGGATGAGTCAAACTTCTTCCCGTTCTGCAGCATCCCTAAAAATCAAAACACACCGGAGTCTGAATTCATCATGAAAGGCATGTCTCGTTAGTAAAAAGATTCGTTTCTACGATCAGTGCCGCTACCTGCGCAGGTAAACCACCTAGGGTTAGGGCAGTAGTACTCCAGAGATGGAATGGCCACCCTCCAGAGATGGGTTAGTCGCCATCAACTTACAGGATGCGTGAAGCACCTCTTCCGTAGGGGTCCAAGTCTGTGCACACGCCCCCAACTCCGCCCAAGTACTGCCCACTCTCCACCCCTTAAAAGTCTCAGTAGGGATAGCCACACCCCTGCCCTTGTTTCATAGCACGCCCTTTTCCTAAACTAACAAAATAATAATATAAATAAAACAAATAATAATAAACAAATCTAAATTTAAAAATAATATAAATCAATCATTATAATAAAATGTCCGAGTTCAGACAACAGAAAACATAATAACCAGAAAACAATATTTTCCCAAAGTTTCCCAGAAATTAGATTATTCGTTATACATTTCTTTTTCCTGGAAATGTTTTGCTCTTGGGCGCCACGCAGAACGCATCCTGCATACTTGTCTGGACTCTTCAGCAAATCCAGGTTTGTTGGCAGCTATGTGTTGTGCTCACTTAATGTTTATGATGGAGTAACTTATATATGAGCTACGATGGGGGGATCTAACTGGGCTGGGAGCTGCAAAGAATATTAATGACCCCCCCCTCCATTGATATTACTATTATTGCTATTAAAATCCCCTTTTATTTATTGCTTTATTGCCATTTCCTATCATTGTTGTTTCAGTGCTTTTCACAGATACCCAATCAGACAGTAGGCGTCGAAGACATTACATCACACCGGTCTCCTGTGAGGTCACACTTTCCACAGCCGCGTCTCGTTACTCCCCAGAGACTTCCGATATAATCCAGACATCCCATCCAGATAGCTCTCAAATTAGACTTCTATCTCATTAGACACGGAGCTCCCTTCTCAGAACATCTTATAGAAAATGATACACAGATTTCCCGCGCCCGGCCGTCTACGAGCCCCCCGGCGGCTACCTGCACAGGCCTATCAATAAAAAATAATCATCACCCCCTTATTGAAATAATTAAGAATTTTGTGCCTCTCCTTGGTGAGATTTGGAGTTGTCAATATAGACAGCACTGCAGAATAACGGACCATAACACGCATGGGGGGATTCTGCCCCTTTCCCCACTCCCCAGCTGCGCATCCTCGGTGATATACTTGGCTCCTGCACTGGCGTGTGTGGTGAGAAATGTGGGGAACTGCAGTATACACTTTTTGGGTTATATGCATGCATATGAACAGGGCAGGGTGATGAGGTGACCCTGGCAATTTAGGCCGACGGAGCCCTAATAACATAAGTGCAGCTGGCTTATTGCTCCGGCGCCAGACAGGCAGCTGCAGCGTGCGGTTGGTTTCATGCTCCGGCGGCAGACGGGGTGCTGCAGCGTGCGGTTGGTTTCATGCTCCGGCGGCAGACGGGGTGCTGCAGCGTGCGGTTGGTTTCATGCTCCGGCGGCAGACGGGGTGCTGCAGCGTGCGGTTGGTTTCATGCTCCGGCGGCAGACGGGGTGCTGCAGCGTGCGGTTGGTTTCACGCTCCGGCGGCAGACGGGGAGCTGCAGCGTGCGGTTGGTTTCACGCTCTCGCGGCAGACAGGGAGCTGCAGCGTGCGGTTGGTTTCACGCTCCGGCGGCAGACGGGGAGCTGCAGCGTGCGGTTGGTTTCATGCTCCGGTGGCAGACGGGGAGCTGCAGCGTGCGGTTGGTTTCACGCTCCGGCGGCAGACGGGGAGCTGCAGCGTGCGGTTGGTTTCACGCTCCGGCGGCAGACGGGAAGCTGCAGCGTGCGGTTGGTTTCACGCTCAGGCGGCAGACGGGGTGCTGGACTCGACCGATTGTGACCGGTGCAGGACCGTCCGCTGATGTGGGCAGCACACACAAGATCGCTGAACTCGGGTCTATTATTAGCTTCTGTCACGTAACGCCCTGCCGGTTACCCCTCACACAGTGCTGCAGTTACGTATAACAGACACACACTATCGGATGGTTTCCATGGCGATTGCTCTGAATTTAGAATGTTGCTCCAGAAGGGCTCTTAACACAAACAGGCCTATAGCTTATCTGGCTAGCTGTTTAAGTCGAACATTTTTACCCAGAGCACTTCAGCATTATAATCTTCTAGTAGTATATCGTGATATATCGCAAATATATCTTAATGGAAGAGAAAAGGCGCTATGAGACCCCCGCTGCCAGCACCTGGGACGCCCTATATTATCTATACGTTCTATATATTAATGCCAGTTTTTTTGCTGCATAAAATATGTTTTTACATATACCTAAAAAATCTTACAGGGACACTCCCGCATTTAAAGCATAGGATAGCTGCGTGGCCCCTTTAAATTTTTATGATGACCCCCCATTACAAGTGCTAGGGGGGATTCTGCTCAGTTTCTTTTAATCAATCTCCTTTCTCCTCTCCCTACCCTCACAAAGGCTGCCTGAACCAATCAAGAACAATAGTCGAGAGATAACCACGGGGAGGAATAATTATGCAGATCCTGAGAACAGGAATTTAGCTGAGCTAGGTGAGCTGCTCCTGTGGTTACATCCCCACAGAACTTCAGCGATTGAGGGGCGTTTAAATTTAATTTAAAGGGACCATTAAGCTATCATATGCATCTGTCTATGTCCAGGTGTAATTTAGGGGTCATGGTCTCCCTCAACGGCCCCCAGGGACGCACCAAGGCTGAGATGGAGGTGGAGCGCGGACATTTCCACCAGCGATTTCTCCTTTGTTTGTACCGCTGAACGTTACAGAGAGCTGGGGTATGACATCATATTCCCGAGCATGGACCAGCTGGTGCTCAGACCAAGGAGGAGGAATCTGTGATGAGGAGGAGGTCCGTACCGGCACCTCCATCGCACTGCGGCAGGTACGACTCCATGAGGGGGCCGGCTATGGAAAGCTTGCCCATGACCCCATTATCATTAAAGATGTCCTCAGCCCATAAAACTGTTAAGTCTGCAAGGAAACGGTTACACACACGGTAATCTCCGTAAGAAACATGTAGAATTCATTCCCCTCCCCCAAAAATAGTATCATACGTGTTTCTGCAACGACACGGATATCAGTTCTGACTGAGCCCAGCCGCCAGAGGAGATACCTTGGGACAGGGGCATAACTAGAAACCAAATTGTCCGAAGCCCACAATTTCAACAGGTGGTCCATGCCATCATTGCCCCCCCCCTTCCAACATACACTCTGGCACACATATGTAAACACACTCACACGAATCACACACACATTCACATTCATTCTAACACACACTCCATCTCACCAACTTACACATCCACGATCACACACACAATTACACATCCATACTCGCACACGCACACAATGACACATGCATGCTCGCACACGTACAATTACACACCCATGCGCACACACGCACACAATTATACATCCATGCTCACACACGCACACATACATGCTCACATACGCACCATCACACATCCATGCTCACATACGCACAATTACATATTCATGCATATATACAAACATATATGCATACATCCAAGCTCCCTCACACACTATACGAGCGGCCTTGGTTTCGGAAGGGCCCTTTCTAAACTATTTTGAAGAGGTACGATGAGACAAGAAGAAGGGGTGGCAGGGGTGGCACCGGGCACCCTAGAGGCACGGGCCCCATCGCAGCTGCCCCTGTAGTTACGCCCCTGCTTTGGAAAGTGGGGTTAGCGCATGCCAGTCTATTGCCTGAGGTCAGAAAGGGGATAGAAGTGCCCAAGTGCCCAAATCTGAAAAACAATTACTATGTAAGATTCACGTTTCCGTCCGTCCGCCGGGGCACGGTTTTCTGGACATGCAAGTGGTGGAGTAAAGCCGGTATAAAATATAACAGGAGATACATGTCATCAGATGGGAAATCTCAAGGTTTTTGGCCCTTTAAAGGGTAAGGGAGAGAACTTCAAGAAAGGAAATTGATTTTATTATGCTGGCTTTGCCACCGATCTCAGCTTCTATATGGTTAACATCTCCAAAAAACAACAAAAAATACACACACACTGACAAAGAAAACCACAAGCTATAGGCATACTTTGGAACACAGAGTTTGAAACAGAGTCTCAGGTTTTTTTCCCCCCTAATCTCAAGGTGATGGGAGAGATTCTCACGGACTCATTCATGCTCTCCACTGACGGACTCATTCATGCTCTTCACTGACACGATGATACAGGATTAGTGCTTTTGCTGCCGGTATGCTATGGTCAATATCCCTGCTTGAATGCAGGTGACTCAATTAAGTTTATCTTTACATAATGACAAGTGAGCTTTCCATACGGGATGGTATTAGAGCCAACGCATTTCATGAGTTGCTCCATAGAATCTGCATGATGGGTCATTAAAGGGTTGATATCTAGAGTTACAGGGTCAGCTCCTTTAGAGCGTCCCAAGGTTTGTCCCGTAAGGGTTACGGTACCGTTGATACTGAATAGACACAGGAATTATGACGGGGGTCTCCGGGGGGGGGGGATATTTGCATGTTCTGGGCTTCCATGCAGCTTTTTTTCACATCAATAAAGCGAAAAGCCTGAAAGTGAAATGGATTTCCACCACCGCAGAACAGGCTTTTGTTCCACGCGAACAGCGGAAGAGAACATTAGCAGCCGTAAGTCTTTTGATTTCAGGGCCGTGTACCGAGCCGGGTATAATTATCAGCCATTATGTGTTCTGCATCTACTGGGGTGGGGGGTCTTTTGGAAGTTGTTTTTGCAAAAACCTTCAAGAAAAGAATTTGGAATCCTGGTAAATCCGGAGCAGCGGGACGGCAGATTTACAAAGAAGCAAGAGCTTTTGGTAGACTATTCTGTGTAATAACACAAGTTTTTGTCAACTTTTGCAGGGGGGGGTAAACGTGCTGGGAATAGAGATCTCGACAGAGACCACATAATGGGTTAATTCTGAAGCTTTAAGGAATATAAATGTATTTATACAGCATAATAATAAATGATACACCGCATTCCGTTAGATTTAACATAAGGAAGTCTAACCTTATCGAGACGGTGGTTGATAAGTGGGACAGCTACCCAGCAGAAGTGGTATAGGTTCATACAGTGAGGGAACCTTCTGCGCCACATTAATCCATATGCTAGCAGTGTGGTCCTTTTCTATAGAATGCCCTTATATGCATTAGACCCTTCCCCAGCCCCCAGCTGTTAATTGTTGGCGCTATAGACAAAAAAAAAATAATAATAATGGCAGCCTGTCTCTTTAAGCACCATGCGTACGTATATGTACGTATATGTACGTATATTTACCCTTCCTTGAAATCTCTGAGCTTCTGCATAAAACTGATGTCTTGAAATGAATCAATGATAAGAAGGCATGCAGCGTATTTGAAGACGTTCACACTTTCTTTCCATTTTCTGGAGTATCTTTTGCCGTCGATTATCCAAGGTCATATAGAACAGGAGAGCGCGGCTCGCCCCCACATACATACATACATTTCTCTAATAAAGGGATTTGCTCATATAAAACAGGTTAGAAGATTTATCCGTCTAATAAGATTATGATGCCATGGAATTACACCCATAAATCACGCCAGCGTACAGGCAGGTCAGAGATCCTTATACATCCATATCATGAGGATTACAAATAAGGACCTGCAAATATTTTATATAATATATTATATTTTATATATACATACACATTCTCTCTCTTCCATATATATTATAAATATATACTTTAAATGCCAAACTACGTGTGTGCATATATATATATATACACATACACCCTACAAATACATATATATCATATATACATACATACACACACATATATATATATATAACAGATATATATATATATATAGGATATATCATAGCTGCATATATACACGCACACTAGTACAATAAATGTATATACTGTATATATGTATGCATACATGCACTATATATATATATATATATATATAGGACATACTATCAATGCGTAGCACCTTACAATCATTTAGTAAACATTGTCACAGCAAAAATGTCATCAAGCAAACTTATTGATCAATAGTGACATTTGTTAGAAAAAAAACCTTAATGAAAAGGTGCTGTTCCATATAGATAAACCATTATCTCTCTAAAACGCCATAAAAATAAGGCAGTATTTTAAAGGGCCAGCAGCCAAGAGAAGGACATTTTAATATTTTTAATAACTTTATTTTACATATATGGATGTGTGTGCGCTTGTGTGTGTGAGCATAGATGTGTAATTGTGTGTGTGTGTGCGAGGATGGATGTGTGAGTGGGAGGGTGTGAGCATGGGTGTGTAAGTGTGTGTGTGTGTGAGCATGGATGTGTAAGTGTGTGTTTGTGAGAGCATGGATGTATGTGTGAGCATGGATGTGTAAGTATGTGTGTGTGTGAGAGCATGGATGTGTGTGTGTATGTGAGCATGGATGTTTAAGTGTGTGTGTGTGTGTGTGTGTGTGAGAGCATGGATGTGTAAGTGTGTGTGGTGTGTTGAGAGCATGATGTGTAATGTGTGTGTTTGTGTGTGTGAGAGCATGGATGTGTGTGTGAGCATGTTATGTGTAAGTGTGTGTGTGAGCATGGATGTGTAAGTGTGTGAGCATGGATGTGTAAGTGTGTGTCGTTTAGAGAGAGAATAATACAGGGACAATTACAAGGGTTGCCCACCGCTGTTTCCAAATGCCCACATAATCATTAGTCACTGAAGTAGTAGTAGGTGTTAGTCCATAAAAGGACACAGCCGCAATTCATTAACACAGATGACGGGGTCTGCTTACTCTCATATACAAAAAAAATTAAATAAATCTTTTTATTTATTAGTATTTTATATATATACACACACTTTATTGCATGATTACCTATATCTTTTTTTTGGTCCAGAATTTTGCTTGAGCTATACATTATACTTTATTTGTACCGTCACCTATGGGGCCTCGCTAAACATAAACTAATTAAATTAAACTAATTAAACCAGAATATAGGGATTTTTTTGTAAATACAAAAAAAATATATACATAAGATGCTTCCCATGATGTGTATATATCTTAAATTCCTACCATTACGATTATCTCTCCCGATTATGTTATCTCTCCAATTGGTAAGTTGCTGATGGGAGAGAACCTCCGGCATATAGATAATGCAGGCTCTGCCACAAGCTGCCACCAATCCACGAACGCAAAATAACCAATAAAAACACAAAAATACGGGTATTTCCGAAGCCAAAATCTTGCCTTTTAGTCCGCTCCTCGCCTTTGGCATTTATAAAAATAAAAGTACAATAAATAATGTATTTATTACTTAAATAATGTTTCGCCTACTATAGACTTAGCGTATAACATCTGCGGATGATGTAAGAGTTTAGCGTGTGTGAGTGTGTCGATGATGACTTTTCTTCTGCAGAAATGGACGTTCTCCTTTAATGATCGATAACGATAACTATTAGGCCGGCTATATCACACATGTAAGCTTCCTCAGACATATGTCTGCCAGTCCATGTAAAGCGTGTCTGGGGTAACAGGACACCGCGCCGATCCGTCCGGGGCTCCCAAGCCGTATTATCGCATCTGCCTCCTTTCCCGTAGAATGCCCATTAAGCGGTATTGCTGCCTATCTGTAACTAGATGGGGGGGAGGGGGGGGATTTCTTTGGCTCTCTATAATTAGCTACGAGGGGGGAAAAAAGCAACCGCGGCGAGAAATGTCAGAATGCTTTGCCACCTGTCCCTTCCTGCGGTGTGTGTGTGTGTGTGGGGGGGGTAAAAATGACATTTTCTGTTCATGTCGGGGTAAAAAAACACTGCTCTACGGCAGCCTCCTGACATTCTTGTGAGGTTTAGGCCGCAGCGCCTCACGTTGATATCCGTAACCAGCTCCGATTATTATTAATCGGGATATTTATTATTTCCTCCGTCCCCCGCCCTATTAGATTTCTATAAAGATAACTCTTTCCTTATAATGTCTCCCGGTTCATTCCTAAAAGATATGTTTCATGATATTTCTATCCTTCCATTCCCCGCCATGCTGCCTACACAAAGCAATCACTGAAACCCCCCCCCAATGCTTTCCACCCCCCCGTCACTCCCACCTCTAAAAACACTGTACTTTTATGCTTAAGAAATCTGCCTTTATCATTATATTAATTTTAAAGGGACGCTCCAGCGTCTTGCCCTTTAACGCACTCGATAGCTGACGCTTCCCTTTACATTTTCATGGTGGTCTTTATTGCCCCTGCCCCGTAGTTGTTTTACACGCAGTGCATGTGCTGAGCCGAACATATATGTTGTCACGTGTTCTAGCTATCCACAGTTGACTCCAGGGCATATAAAATGGGAGCAGAGCCCAGCCTATTCCAAAATCAAGAGACTTTGTGCGCAAAGAGGGAATCATTGGAAGCCCACCAGAGCTTTCTCTAAACCGGCACCTTGCTTTGAAGGGAAAATGGCCACAGAGATCTGTGGTAAATATATACTAATCAGCCATAACATTATGACCACCGGCCTCAATATTGTGTGGATCCCCCTTTTGCCCTGACCCGTCGGTGCTGTGGTATCCGGCACGAGACGTTAGCAGCAGATCCTGTAAGTTGCGGCCTCCATGGATGGATCTCGGTGCCTTGCGTTCTCCAGGTAAGCGGCGCACCCGGCCATCCACGTGATGTAAAAGAAAACGTGATTTAATGAGCCTTGGCTCCCCATGACCCTGTCGTCGGTCGAGGCTTTTCCTTCATTGGACCCCTGCAAACCGGCAGCCCCCCACCAGAGCTGCGGCTTTGGAGATGTTCTGACCAACTCATCCAGCCATCACAATTTGGCCCTTGCCAAAGTCACTCAGATCCTTACGCCGGCCGTTTTTCCTGCTTCTAACACATGAACTCTGCCTAATATATCTCCCCCCCTCCCCCACTGACAGGCGCCATGATAACAAATTATCCGTGCTATACACTCCACCTGTGCTCAGAATGTTATAGCTAATAGGTATATATAATGTTATGGCTGATGGGTGTGTGTGTATATATATATATATATATATATATGTTATGGCTGATGGTGGATTATGTATATCCATTTAAATGCCCCCCTTAATTTTTTTTTTTTAAATGCCACCTTTGGCACCGATATGGAGAACAGAGGCGCTTTGGGCTGGGGGTAATAAGATGAACGTTCACAGCCCACACGATCACGAAGCCAAGCAGGCTAACAGATGCACCCCCGCCCCAGGCAGACATTCACGACAACGACAGACCCCCCCCCTCCTCTTATAGACAGACATATATGAAGTGACAGACATGGACAGCGACAGATGCACTCATTCAGACACCCTGCCTGCGATAAGACGGGATCCTCGGCCCCAGCTGAATATCGCCCTGCATGTGTCCATGTCTGTAACGCTTATCGTTCTTCTTAGGGGGGGGTGGGCAGCAGACGAGTGTCTTTAGAATCTGCACACAAGCCTACCCTTTATAGCCCCAGCCATTACTACATGCATGGGGGAGATTACAGGGCGTCAATATTACATGACAGCCCCCCCCATTTTAATTTACTGAGAGGGTGGTAGATGAATGGAACTGCCTCCCAGCAGAAGTGGGATAGGCTAACACAGATACGAATGGGTATTTTCTGCCGTCACATTCTACGTTTCTGTGGATCGGGGATTTAACACATAAAACCGCCGGTTAACATATAAACGGGAAAAAAAAAACCCTGAAACTCAACAGACGCATGGATAAATATCCGTGGCTGCGGGTTTATGAAACGTGGACACAGACGTATATTTTTTATGAGCGGTCTCACCTGTGTAATGGACGGTGCAGGTCTGACCCTTCTTCGGAAAAGTCCTTCCTGTAACATAAAAACAAACAGTGACATCACACGATGTATGACACGCTCAGGCATCTTATCCAATAGGCAATCACTAGCAGGCGCTGACCCACAAAGGGTTAAAGTAAAATGTACAGCGTACGTAGGCGCTCCTCCTAAACCCAAACCCGGTTGGTGTTTTATTAATGATGTAAGGATGTGCCTGCAGGGCGGAAGCGGATCAATCAACAACACGGCCAGCAGATGCATAGATCAAGCATTTAAAGGGACAGTAGCACCATTTTTTCCTTCTGCTCTGTGATCTCTAACACAAGACGACTGGAAAGCTTATGATTCCTAAGGCCGTAACCAGAATAAACATTTTAACACAAACATTTTAAAGGTACAATGCTAGTTTTTAATGACAATGAACACCGATAACTGCCAACACTCCTGATTCTCTCTCGTACTAAGGATTTCATTGAGAATCTGGCTAAATTCTCTTACAATTGCTTAGTGTTGTAAACTTTGGCTGCCATGAAACAAAATTTAAAGGGCCCACTTTTATTTTATGATTAAATTTGTGAACAAAGATTGAAAGGGAAATGGGGGGGGGACAGGTAATAGCGCGGCTTTACAAGCTCATTGGAAGATAACATTTAAATTTAACTCATCATTGTAGAGACACCCCCCCCCCCGAAACGATTCTCCTGCCCCCCATCACATCATAAAAATATACATTTATAGGATTGTGAATTGTGGGAAAAAAATATAAACCAAAAATAAAATATATACAATATATATCTTAATAAAACAAAAATAAAAAGAATGGTATTTTGTGATAATAAAATTAGAGTATTAAAATTTTACTGCAGGAACATGGGGAGGAAAAAAGGGACTGAGTATGCAATTCCTTCTATGGGAAAATGAATATCTATATATATTTATTTATTTTTTAACAACCTGCCCTATTACACCTTCTGGTGGGCAAACACATGGGGCATCCGGTATGTGGCCATTGTACAGCGCTGCGCAATATGATGGTGCTATACAAATAAATAATAAGTGTATATCCCCGGTATCTCTCAGAATGTGCGTGTGCTCTGTATTAGAGAATGAGAGGGGACGGGGCAATCTTCGTGTTGCTACTTATTAGAGAATTGGAGAGGGGACGGTGGCAATCTCTCTATAATAAGTGTATATCCCCCAGTATCTCTCATAATGTACGTGTGCTCTGTATTAGAGAATGAGAGGGGAACGGGGCCAATCCTTCTTATGAGTGATCCCCCCGGTATCCTCAGAAGTACGTTGTCTCTGTATAGAGAATGAGAGGGGACGGCGGCTATCTTCTTATAATAAGTGTGATATCCCCAGTATCTCTCAGAATGCTACGGTCGTGCTCTGTATTAGAGATGAGAGGGGACGGGGGCTATCTTCTTTATGAGTGTATCCCCGGTATCTCTTCAGAATGTACGTGTGCTCTGCTATTATTGAGAATGAGAGGGACGTGGCAACTATGAGTGTATATCCCCAGTATCTTCTCAGGAATGACCGTTGCTCTGTATTAGAGAATGAGAGGGACGGGGCAATTCTTCTTATAATAAGGCTGTATATCCCAGTATCTCTCCAGAAAATGTACGTGTGCTCTGTATTAGATTAATGAGAGGGGACGGGGCAATCTCTATATAATAAGTGTAATATCCCCAGTATTTCTCTCAGAACTGTACGTGTGCTCTGTATTAGAGAATGAGAGGGGACGGGGCAATCTTCTTATAATAAGTGTATATCCCCAGTATCTCTCAGAATGTACGTGTGCTCTGTATTATGTTGGTTAAACTGGTTGAACACAATTCTATGAGCCCCCACTGCGCACGAAGGCAAAGCTTTAACTCTTTCCGTTCTGGAGGGATATTTAACACACGTTACCCCTGACATTTCCCAGCTGCCCATTCGTTCTGGGTTCTCCTGTTACACTGAGAGCCCGGGGTGAATGTCACGTTAAGCTTACAACGTGTGGCCCCATGAGTGGTTAATCATTATTAACCCTATTGATACTAGAAAACCTCTCGTCGTCATAAGCGATAATTCTATCCATAAAAACAAGCAAAACAGGGAACTGTTATCACATTTTTCACCAACTTATCAGTAAAAGGATAACCCTAAACAGAGTGTGTGTGTTATGTATGTATATATATATATATATATATATATATATATATAGTGTGTGTATGTATGCACGCATTGTTAGGGTTGTATACAACCATAAAGCAAAAAAATACATACATTGGTATTATGAGAAGAGATATTAGCCTGGGGTAGGAACTAGGGAAACACAGAGGCTGAGGGGGTTAGATCTGGGGCATTCAGAGGCTGGGGCTTAGATCTGGGGCATCCAGAAGCTGGGAGGGTAAGATCTGGGGCATCCAGAGGCTGGGAGGTAAGATCTGGGGCATCCAGAGGCTGGGAGGTAAGATCTGGGGCATTCAGGGGCTGGGGGGTAAGATCTGGGGCATTCAGGGGCTGGGGGTTAGATCTGGGGCAATCCAGAGGGCTGGGGGTAAGATCTGGGGCATCAGAGGACTGGGAGGGTAAGATCTGGGGCTCAGGCTGGAGGGTAAGATTGGGGCATTCAGAGGCTGGGAGGGTAAGATCTGGGGCATTCAGAGGGCTGGAGAGGGTAAGATCTGGGGCATTCAGAGGCCTGGGGAGGGTAGATCTGGGGCATTCAGAGGCTGGGAGGGTAAGATCTGGGGCATTCAGAGGCTGGGGGGTAAGATCTGGGCATTCAGAGGCTAGGGGGGTAATATCTGGCGGCACTCAGAGGCTAGGGGGGGTAAGATCTGGGGCATTCAGAGGGGCAGCACTCAGAGGCTAGGGGGGTAAGATCTGGGGCATTCAGAGGCTAGGGGGTAAGATCTGGGGCACTCAGAGGCTAGGGGGTAAGATCTGGGGCACTCGAGGCTAGGGGGTAAGATCTGGGGCACTCAGAGGCTAGGGGGGTAAGATCTGGGGCACTCAGAGGCTAGGGGGGTAAGATCTGGGGCATTCAGAGGCTAGGGGGGGGTATGATCTGGGGAATTCAGAGGCTGGGGTTATTGCTTCGCCCTGGCAGCTGTCAGCGATACAGTACCGTCTCCTGGAGAGATGGTCTCGATCTCCACTCCCATAGCTGTGCCCTACACGGTATGCTCGGTGATATACACGGTATGCTCGGTGATATACACGGTATGCTCGGTGCGGCTCGACGCTGTATGCTCTGCTCGGTCCTCTACTCTCTGTTTCCCAGGCACTTGCTACCGATCCCCTCTACTTGACGAGCCGGCCAATGGCTGCGCAGGCTGCGGGTCGGCAGAGCCAATCCCGCTCAGGGGGGCAGAGGGTGGGGGGCAGGCAGTGGGCGGACCTACATCCTAGGACTGCTGAATGGAAGGAATGCGGAGCGGGGATCACATGTCTAACGCAGCATTCTAGAGTTAGACTACAAATCCCATCACTCTCAGCCAACACGCTTGCATCTTGCAGGGAGCACTGCAAGGCAGAGATTGGTGTAGTTATACATGTGGCAGAATAGTGGCTGGGATAGATCTATGAGCTATGAATCCCATCACTCTCAGCCATACAGAAGCTCAGCATGCAGGGTTTCCTAGCACGGTTGGTCGTACTGAGGTCTTTCAATCGACTCCCATCATCATCAGGCAGCCGGGGTGAAACGTCGTATAGAAGGGGAGGGGAGTGGGAGACGGAAATGACCCAGTAGATGATGGGAGTTGGGGCCCTGGGTCATGCCGCACAAGGGGCAGGGCTAAATGCAAATAGGGCGGGGCTAACTCGTGACAGCCTTACTGTGAGTGGGCGGGGTCAAGCACAAGACAACAGACCCTGGGAGACTCCGGGTCCAACCCAGAGACTCCGGATTCCCAAACTGGGCTGAAACTGACCAATTGCTTAGCCAATGGGGCAGGGGGAAAAATGACGCCTGTTGTTGGGCCAGATATGCAGCAGCAGAAAGGGCAAGATCTGTGAATGAATCTCCACATACACCTTATCTCCAAAAATATGCACACCCCCCCCCATTATTGAGTTTGGGTGAGTTTTAACCGCACTGATTGCACAATGTGCACAATGCCAAGCGTGGGCTAGAGTGGTGTAAAGCCATCGCCACTGGGCTCTGGAGCAGTGGAAATGCATTCTCCGGAGTGATGAATCTGGAAATCCGATGGATCAATGTGGGTTTGGTGGATGCCAGGAGAACGTTACCTACCGGAATCCATAGTGCCAGCTGTAAAGTTTGGAGGAGGGATAATGGACAGGGGCTGTTTTTCAGAGTTTGAGCCCCTTAACTTAGTTCAAGTGAAGGATAATGTTAATGCTTCGGCATAACAAGACATTTTGGACAATGCTCTGCTTCCAACAGTTTGGGGGAGGCCCTATTTCTATTCCAGCATGACTTGGATGAGTTTGGGGTGGAAGAACTTGAGCGGCCGCACAGAGCCCTGACCTCAACCCCATCAAACACCTTTGGGATGAACCGGAACGGAGACTGCAAGCCGGGCGTCTCGTCCAACGTCATATAGGTGTGATGGCCAGCTGTCCGCATACTATTGGTCGTACAGTGTGTGCCACACGCTAATTCTATGATTTCTGCATGTTTTCCCATCTTTATAACAATTAAAATTATTGACAAAAAGCACAAGCTGTATGAATAAATGAGTAAATATACGTACGGATAAAAGCTCCTGTTAATATTCACATATACCAGAAAATACAATTAAAGACTAATTATGTTCTTCTAATAACGTCTCCGCGGTCCGCATTCCGGAGGGGAGCCGCCATTGTGTAACCCAATTCATTTTCAATTAAAATGCTTGTGAAAATCCAGCTGAAAGCTTTTATATCTGCGTATGTTTTCTCTATAGTCTTCATGCCAGGAGGCGCGTATGTCAAATAAAATCTATTCTTAGTCTAGTGCCCCCCCCCCCAAAAAAAATATCTATGTTTTTAAACAATTTATTGCGGTATTTGAAGCACAAAGCTGTAAACAGTTGACTTTTAACACCCCCCCCCCCACTGCCCCATGTTTTCAGTCCACGAGGATCATGGGCCAGTTGGGGCTGACTGGCAAAGGGGGCTGTAAGGTTGGCACATACCTCCATTGCAGCTCTCACATGACTACATACCTGGAAACGTTGTGGCCCCAGCTACCTGGAGGCCCCCTTTGCGGGATGCGTAGGAGGTCCCGCTGGCTTTGGTGGGAAGTCTGACATTACAGGTGGTCCTGTTGGCCATTGCAGGAGAGACGCTATTTTTAATAGAGAAGTGGGTGGCCCACAAACTGGTGTTTCCGCGTGGTGACCCGGAGACCCCAAGAAGTGGTGCTTCACTCCATTTCCCAGATATTTTGATGGCCACCTCTCAATACTCTGAAGCTGTGAGGTGGCTCTTGGGTAAGGTAGGTGGGTACTGCCCCTCCCTGCCTCTCTGGACCTGAAATGTTTGGGGTAAATTATGTCATATAAGCAGAGCAGTATCATGACAGTGAATCTGGATATCCTGAGGTTAGTAAAACATGTTTTGTGTAGCGGTGATCAAGGGCCACTTAGGAAGACCAGGTATCTCCTTTGATGGACCCAACCAGGCCTGGAATGACCATTTGGCAAACAAGTTGCATGGAGCCTCCCGCATACCTTATTGGGCTTCATGTGTCAGACCTTCCCAAATGTAGCGCCCGATATGATGTAATTTCCTAGAATTCTTCGACCATAAGGCCCAGGTTTACTAAGGTGTAAGTTTTGTTTTTGAAATACTTGGCTTCGGCCATGACCCCTGCCCATCCTCTACCCACGCTCCCTACCCCTGAGAAAGGCACCTAAAATTTTTGGGGTGTGAAGTCAGTATGGATGCCCCTCATCGGCTAGCTTCTGTTCCTGTGGACCAAAGCTGGGAATAACGGTCCTCCAGACCCGCAGTCCCCCCTTCAGTCGGCCCTTTCTATCACCCTGAGTGCGTTTCATGCGCGACTGTCATAGCACCTCTTGGCATCGCCCGCTCCAAGCGCCCTAGTTTGTACAGGGCTGCCAGTGCTGAAAATACGTTCCCCGACGAACCCGGATTCCTCAAAAGTATACAAGGATCTCTAAGCTTAGCTGAGCTTTCAAGCATTCATCCCTTGATGTGTATCCTAGCAACCTGTAGGTTCCAGCGGGCATTTAAAGGGAGGAATAAATCTAGAATGTGATGATGTCATCCCCTGATGTGAAATGATCCACGGATACATAACACACACGCCGCTTTCCCTACATAATGTATTTACCCCAATTACCCATCATCGCTGACATGTGATTACACGTGATTAGCGTGTAAAAACAACATTTTCATCCTTTCTTAGTGTCTTTCTTTTGTCAACAGCTTATAGATTTAAAACCCCTTTCCTATACGGTCAGACACGACACAAAAACATCATAATTTTAAAAATGATAAAAATATATATTTATAAGTGAAAGCTGCCGTTAAGGTGATGGCAGGTATGTTAAAAATACCTCAGCTCTTATGTTGGGATAAGTGGGGCTGATGGGTTGCCACTTACCGCACCTTTCCCTGTCACTCATGGTCTTTGCATCACCGAGTGAAGCAGAGTCCTAACATATGACATCATAGCTCTCCCCTTCCTCAGCGATGCAGAGACCACAAGCCCGAGGGAGAGCAGGGCCCTGTTTGCCCCTCCTAAGAAAGGGCACAACTGCTGCGATAATGAATAGTTGCGTTGCTTGTCGAGCTGACCTTTAATGAGCAGACTTTAAAATGTCAGCTAGTTAGTAACTCCTAATATATCACTAAGTGCTGTCTAACTTGTGAAGCATTATAAGTAATAAAATATAAGTTATAAAAATAATAACATTAATGATCATAATAATAGAAAACAATGATATTTATAATAATGCTAAAAATAAAACAATGATAATAATAATAATAATAATGATATTTAAAATAATAGTAACAATTATAACATTAATGATAATAATAATAAAAATAACTGTATTTATAAGAATAGTAAAATCATACCATGAATGATAATAATATAATAATAACATTAATGATCTTAATAATACAAATAATAATTATAATAGAAAAAATAATACCATTAATACAAATAATAATGATAATATTAATGAAAATAAAAATAATTCTGATGATGATAATAATAATAGAAATAACAATAATAATATGTAGAATGCATATCAAAGTACTCTGTGACGTCCAGCGACCATTTAGCCAATCAGTGAAAACGATCCCATTGAAGTCAATGGAAGTGCTTTCTGCGCATGAGCACTGGGGTCTGAACAGCTGACTGGAGGTGTGTTAGTCCTTCCTGCTTGGCACGGATAATAGCTGGGGAGTGGGGAAAAGGGGCAAATACATGCGGAATCCCCCCCCCCGTGCATTTGCAAGGGGGGCACCATAAAAATGTAAATGCTGTTACATACATCATTATTATATGCATGAAAGTGCTTACGGCGGCCAGAGAATTCTCTTCCAGTTACCATGATGTAACATGCTTACTCTTCTAAGTACTCTTCTAGCATTAGAGAATTGTTCCAGGTATGTATCCCCGGTGTAAATATTTTGACGTGTTCTGACCTGTAAATAATTTCCACTGATTAAACACATCGAAGGTTTTATTGTCTCCGTTGAGTTAGAGCAATAATCTGTCTAGACGGGAAATAAGCCTTCCTCCGTTTATTGTGTCAAAGCTCCATTAGGTTTCATTCATTCGCATTAGCTCTCCCGTGTAACCAACACAATTCGTCTCTCTCCTTCTCGCAGGCAAGCGGCCAAGTCGTTATATGGTGGAGTCAGAGGACTCACAGGACTTATTGTCATGCAAGGGGCAAAGATGGGGCAATAGGAACATTGCGTTGGTCATACCCCCCAACTCTTTAGTTGTCTTGATCGTGGCACGTGTGTTGGCGGTGGCTAGTGGTGGGGAAGGGTGAGGTCAGAGGTGGTCACTCCAAGTCCTTCTGGTCCATCTCACAATGCTCTGTAGCTGGGGTCCAAGGGGCCGAGCCTATTATACCAACATAATATCAACTAACTATTTATTAAAACATTCTTTGGGTTAACCAAGAGCGAATATTATTATTTTATTATAGTTTATACTCTTGGGTCTCTCGACCACCTCCTCCTTCTACAAACCCTTTCTGCTCATGGCATCCGTGACACGGCTCTTCTCCCTCGCTTCAGCGACTGTCAGGAATCGCATCATGAATGGCGTCTCATTACCTGAAGCTCAACATCTCCCGAATCTGCCCGATCCTCACACAAGAAACAACCAAAAAATAAACCCGCTCCCCTCTCCTGCCTTTCAGCGCTCCAATTCATCTTTCTCTGTCACCTTTCGTTGTCTGCTGCTTCTCTGCGCCGGTCGCCTGGCTGTCTCCCCATACCCTCCATAATCAAATTCAAACTCCGCACCCCCTATATCTTTACCCTCCTACCCAGATACACCCCTAACTGCCCGCTGCGTTACTCTCACGACCTGCGTCTCTCTTCTCATTACCTCTTTCCACTCCGCATTCAGGATTCACCCGCACTGCACCCCTTCTCTGGAATCAGGGGGATTCCAGAGAATGGGGTGCAGCGCGAGTGAAATCCTGGATGCGGAGTGGGAAGAGGGATGCCTCAACCACCGACTAGATTGTAAGCTCACAAGAACAGCACCCTCTTCTGCTCTTCCAGTTTTTTCTTGTCTGTGACTTTAAATTATCCCACTGATTGTAACAGCGCTATGGAATCTGCTGGCGCTATATAAAAGAACGTAACGTATGCTCCATGACCATACCTGGGGACTCTGCGAAGCACAGATTCTCCGTGCCAAGACCCAAATCCTCCGGGTCACAGGAGCGTGGTGTTGACATGCCCCCCATTTTCCCATTAAATAGGGGTGTTTCCAGCTGACATCAGCGGGACCACCCACCAACGCCACGGGACGACGTCAATGGGCAGTCCTGGCCACGTCTTGCAAGGGAAGGCTCCGGGTAGCCAGAGTCAAAAAGTTCCCAGGTATGTCCATGAGTAAGAAATGCATTTGGGACGAGCGCGAGTGATCAAACGCAACGGACCCTGAAACACCAGCAGCTCCAGTTAATATAATAGAAGTAAGTAAAGGTTCATACAGTGAGGGAATTAAACATTATTAAAGCATGGATGGGCATTCGGATCGTGAATCTAAGACGAGACCAACGGCTCATTAAGGTTGGGGTCTTTAAAGGTGAAAGAACAGGCAACTAGATGGTCCGAACGGCTATTTTTCTATGAATGGTGGAAAGAGACATAGAGGTAGTCCTGGCTGCACTACTATGGTCTGTGGACCCAAAATGAAAGAAATGCATGAATTGGCAGCGTGTGAGGTGCTGCTCGGACTCGTACAAAAGCTTCCTGAACCAAATCATTCAATTCAAGAAACTTAACCGAGGAGAAATAACTGAACGGGGAGGAATAACCATGCAGATAGAGGGAAAGGCACGTTATTATACCCTTTTTCCATGCTGTAAATGGGTTCTTAACATTTCAGCAACCAACAGCGTGAATCAGTCAGCAGGAACTATGGTTGCTATGGTGATAAGTCCGCTTCTCAAATGTGGCACCAAAATCACTTTTCTTGTGCAGCCGCCAGCTTACCCTGTGGTACTCGCAGTGTTAATGTCTCTATTTGTCAGAATTGCTTCTCTTTAAATATGTGGGTTTTTTTCCTCCCCTTTCTTACAAAGCAGATGCATTAGCGAGCGCACTTTCTCCAAATGTCAGGCGGCCCCCAGGAGAGCCGCGCGGGGTAATTATCACACAAGTGGTCATTACGCCCCAGTCTGCTCTTACTGCTCGTTCTACATTGGGGCAAACGATTCATTTACTGGTTATTAGAAGCAGCATGCCTTCCGCATCTTGGTATTCAGATTTCATGCAGAATTTAAATGTTATGAAGTCATCACCCCCCCATTGCTTTGCCTATCCCCATAGAAACATCGATTCTTATCTGCCGACAGATTCTTTTGGCCCTTCAAGCCGCCAGTATTCCTGATGTAAAGCCTCATCCCTAAATCAGTCGTTGGTCTCGTCTTAGATTCAGCATCCCACGCGTGTTTAAATTCCCTCACTGTATTAGCCACTACCACATCCTCTGGGAGGCTATCCCACTTACCTACCACCCTTAATAAATATACAATATATATTATATGCATTAACATAAAAGAGCTCTTTTTCATAAACAATTTATTCCATTGGAACAATGTACACATTTTCAACATGTTCACACAGACAAGAAAAGTGAAACGGCAGAATTTTGCATTACAGACAAAAACCGAATTGTCTTCTGGTTGGCGCATTCTAAAATATCGTCGCAATTACATTGTACAAAAAAAAGTCAAAAGATCAAAAGAAAAAAATACTAAAAAGCTACATCGTATTTTATTTGGGGGGATCTGTGTTGATTCCATATTTCTCTTTGAGAAGTTTGAGCTGCTCCTCTTTTTTCTTTGTGTCCATTTTCTGGAAGGCCTGGAAAATAAAAAAAAACACACGAAAGCAGGAACAGCGGTTAATACAATCAGGGCAGGTGATCCGATAGAAAGAATCCATGTCCTACGCACCCCCTTTATATAGCAAAGCTTCTAATATCTTCTAGGTTTATTTATATTGGTCGCCGATGCCAGGACTGGGTTCCTTAGTAGTTATTAAGTCTCATCCCATCCAACGGCCATCGTGCCATTTCATGACAAAAACATCCATTAAAATAATAATGTGCCGAGATTTATTTTTATGGATTAATGCGGATTATAATCATCGTTAGCGTGACATAATGCGATCGGCGGTGTTATAGCAGCCTTTGCAGGCTCTTGCGCAGTCTCTGCCCCCCCCCCCCTCCATCACACGCACGCTAGATACGGTTTGAGCCCGCGTGCGGATGACCGCGCTCCTTACCCTGTTCGCGTTGAAGTACAAAACTACCAGGTATCTGTTACACACGTTGAAGCCGGAGAGATGATCGCAGGCGTTTTTGGCATCGAAGATGTCCTCGTAAACCACATACGCGGTGCCCCTGCTCTCCGGCGTGTTCCCGCTGTCAAGTACAAAAACATACATTATAGCCGCGTGGACTACAGGTTCAGACAATGACTTACACTCTTACTTAACCCTTAAACGACACCGCGCGTCTTATTGCCGCCTTACGCCTTGCTTTAGTTTATATTTTTCTATTCTATAGATTTGTTCTCCTATACTCGCCACCCAAGCATTTCTAAAAAAAACCATCGCTCTACGGAAGGGGCGTCCACGCCATTTTTCGAAACCATCTTTCCTTCGCCGACGCGTTTCCATCAGTGAGTGGCGTTCGTTTAGAAGCCATCATAAATATTAATATTAAGTATTTTAATGTCATTAGCCGTGGGTTTTAAGAAAAATCCAAGCAGCCAGTAAAGTGGTTGGAAAGTTTATTTTTTTAGACAGGAAATTGGCTTTTTTAATTAATTTTACCACCGAGTGACATGTTGTCCCTTTGCACTATGTTTTTTTTTTCTGCTGGATTATTTTCTTTGACAGTAAACCCAACCGACCCCCCCCACGTGTCACTCCAAACAGATAGTCGGCGCACTCCTTAGGTGCTGGGGGACTGCTGGGTAACAGCGTCCGTATATTGCCGTTCAGGCGGAATCTCTGCCTTTCGAATAATGAAAGGCAAGGGCACCTTTGATGGCGTAGGACAGCTTCAGGCACTGGCGCAATAACACAGCCCCCGCTGCACAACGCCCCTGCCAATCACTGGAAGTATTAGAGCCGCAACACACGCGACAATCTCACAGCGCACAATCCCTCCGCTGCCGTGATTCGAGGGGATCCGATCTATACATTAAACGAATAAACATGGCCGATCATCAGATTTTATTTATTCCGCAACCCCCCCCCCGCTCATTGTCGTGTGCGTTCCCACCGTGCTATTATGTTAAAGCTGGCGTAGCAGTGTGATTCTGTTGCTAGGCAACCCATACACCCACAGTAGTATTCTGAAAGGCTGTGTTTATCAGATTGTCGTGACAACGCGTTTCGTGCTTATTTCCAAAGAGATTACTTCATGTCACTAAAAGCTTCCCTTTTAAGGGGTATTAACGGGATTTCTGTGTTGAGGGGGGCGCTTTAATTTCCATGTCCTCTGAAGCTTCTAAAGCCCGTTTGCCCTTGACGCACGCCTGTCGGAGAGTAGGGGGTACAAGGCATGACCTCATGATCCTCACGACAGATAAACAGATAAGCACTTTATCGACTGGTTAGTAAATAACGCAGGTTAATAACACTAAAGAAGTAGAAACTTACACTCGGATCTGTCGGATAGGTCCGTATTTGCCAAAAATGTCGTACATTTCTTCTCCTGTGATTTTATACGGCAGATTCCTTATATACAGAATCCTGTTCACTTCAGGCGGTAAGCGAATCTAAGGGAGAGAGAGAGCAAGAGACATTATTATATTATAATAAAAGAAAAAAAAATCCATATTAAATTAACCTTAAAATAAATAAATTCAAATAACACAACTTGACAAATACCTACAGAACCTCCAAGTCCCCAAAACACCTACCAACCTGGTCTAAGAGCTCGGGAAAAGCTCCATCCAAAGGGGTTCTAACTGAAAACAGTATTTTCCGGGGGCCAAACACTTTAGATTCCAAACTTTATTTGTATGGCAAACGTCAGCACCGTAGCAAAGATAAAGGGCCACGGGTGTTTTTTTCCCTTTTCAGGATGGAACGTCAGAGAAGACTTGTTTGACGCAGCATCCAGCAGTTTAAGGGTTACAATAAGGAACTAATCCCCCTGTTACGTTACATTTGGCGTGTGCTGAAATCTTATTATATTACCATCCTGATGTAGGGTCTGCCGCATAAAGCTATAGGATCCGCGTCCCGTTTACCAGAGCAGCCAATCACTACAAACACAGAAAGAAAGGCGAGACGGGTTTGGGGCTTCGCTGCCCCTGGAGGTTGCGCGTGCACGGTGTGCGCTCGCTCGCTTACTGCCTGCCCCGGGGTTACGAGGTCCATTCACACTACATGTACCGGTGGCAGACTATGTTAAGGCTCCTTACACCGCGCTGGAGCTTCCGTAAAGCGAGGCGGGTTTATGGACGGAACGAGGAGAGGCGGATTCATCTCCCATCCGCACAAAACTACTATTATATATAGTGCCATCAGCGATGGGGGCCATCCAGGAGTGATGGGGGCCATCCAGGAGTGAAGGGGGGCGAGATTTCATAAAAAAAAAAAAAAAAAATCAGCCGTTTCCAGCTACAACAGTTATTTACATTAACCCCGTCTGCGCTGGATTTCGGATCCACTTCATGTTATTTTATTGGACAAGATTTGCTTTTCTTTCATAAACAGACATTTCTAAGTGACCCCAGACTGGTGAACCTTAGTGTGTATATTATATATATATATATTAATATATATATTCATCCCTTTCGATGAGTCAAAGTATATTTATATTCAAAAGAGGCCGTTAAGCGTCTTAAGCGCTAGTCCTTTCTTTGTTGGATACTTCTCAACAATCAAGTGGAGGGCAAACCTCGTCAAATACAGGGGAGATCACTGATTTAGCTTGATTTCAGGAGTAATGAAGCCACCGTGGCACATCCCTTACTGATGCGTTTAAGATTAAAACAAATCGCCAAGCAAAGAATCTGCAAAATATAAAGAATTCTGTTGTAAAACAGCAATAAAGCCAGCAATGATTCTAAAGTGTCAGAATCCAGAGGGGCAGAGGCTTAGATGTAACATATAGATGGTAGGTAAGTGGAAGAGCCGCTAAGCAGAGATGGTAGAGTATATTACAGCAATGAAATAGAAACATGCTTGGGATAGGCACATGGTGTATATCCCAAAGAGTAAGTTATATCTGTAAGATATTCTTAAGCCGGGGAGTCAGTAAATGCAAACTATGAGTCTATTACTGAACTATAAGAATACTGAGGAAAAAAAGGCCTAAAGCCAAGAATGTATCCTCGGAGGGAGGGGCTAAGTGATTTAAAAACATATAGATTTATATAGCGCTATTATACACAATAAAGAAACAGTGGTGACCACTGAAAGGCTTTAGGCCGGCTGTGAATGTCCGGTTCTATCCAGCTATTTAATACTCGGGAAAGGCAGCACACAGGGGCGACGCTCCCGGAACAACCGGTGTGTTTATCTCGCCATTTTCGGAGCCCCTCACCGCTATGTACAATCTACCGGTGTAACTTACATTCGCACGTTTCGCTGCTTGCATCGCCATGTTGATTACCGGAGAAAAACCCTTCCAACAGCCAAAAGAAGATAAACAGCGGCCCAAACAGTGTGGACGCGGCGGAAACGAGACACACAGGAAACTACGTCACCCAACTGCGCCCGGAAACAGCGTCAAAGAGTTTCATACACTCGAGACCGCTGCTTTCGCCATTCAGTTACAGGGGGTGGCCATATCCCTGGAGTCTTTTGTTATGCGCATGTCTGGCAAAGTAGCTCCACCCACCGATGGAGAGAGCTATTGGGACTATTAATAGCTATTTATGTGACTTTATAAAGTGTCTTGACGAATTTTATTTGCATTTAGAAATGGTTTATTTATAAATAATATTCTGCTCTGTCCACCCCCTTAATTAAAACTTAATATTTTTCTGCTTAAACATAACCCCCAGCACTTTGTACAGTAATAACCCCCAGTGCTTTATACTGTGATAACCCCCAGAGCTGTATACAGTATATAACCCCAGCACTGTATACAGTAATATAGCGCCCGCCAGCGCTGTATACAGTAATAACACCCA
>VKOC01024769.1:0-10291 GCA_009364415.1 Spea multiplicata | reverse complement strand
GGTTTTCTAGGAAAATGTCTCATTAAAGCATTGCAGTGCAGGTATGATAATTTTTCTGCCCCGGCATAGACATTTAAAATGTTACAAAAAGACAGCACAATATATATATAATCAGATATTGGAACTATAGTTAAATGTGTGTCAAAAGGGGAAAAAAGATTCTGCAAGTTCATTATCTTCCAGGATAATGGGGGGTGGGACAATGCATAGCTCAAATTATGAAAAATAATACTTTCTGGTGAGAGACAAATTAAAGTCTTTAGCGTGTGACTATCTAGAAAACATGTCTCTAGAACGTACCCAATCTTATCCTTAATAAAGTCAACATAACTAAATTCCTGTGGGGTCTTTTGAACCAGTCTTCTTCTAAAACACTTATATCTGCTGTATGTTTGCTCCTTCGTGGAATTTTTTTACAAAGTTACTTATATGAATAAATGGACAAATACTGGCCTACAAGGCTCCTTGATGATTACATGAGACGTGATTTGCTCATTAAATACTGGCCTACACGACTATAGGTTGATTTGAGAAAACATGGTTTGGTTATTAAATAATGGCCTACATGGCTCAAGGATGATTAGTGCAAATAGGATCACTTAATCCAGCGCAAGGTTCCACCGCATAAAAAGGGAATACAACAGAAACTCTTAACGGGGGAGGTATGGTAAGGAGGGGGTCCATTAATGTTTGCTAATAAAAAAGACCAAAAACATTTGTAACAGCATGCACTTTACAATATAAAACACAGTAGTAGAGCCTATTAACCAGAAATAAGAACGGTTCCTTTATACAATCCCTCATTCATTTGAATTATGTAGTACTGTTACAATTCAAAATGTAAATGGACATTCTGAATAAAATGTATAATCTGTAATAATGAGTCTTGTGCAGACCAAGAAAATGAACACGTTAACAATACTAAATGTGTGTTTTAAATCAAACATCACTGTAAAATATGAAAATAGCACCTTCAAAACTCCTAAAACCTACAAAGGTCTTGCTGTTGAGATGCTGGGTTCTGGTGGGTGATTTGGAGTTCTGCTGTCTCTGCTAGCACCACATCCCACTGCTTGCAATTAGTACCAATTTTCTCTGCCAGCAAGTAGTCAGAAGGCCAGAACACTACAACAAGCTTCTCAGAGTCAGAGATAACGCTCAAGAATGAAGAATGAATGGAAAATTAAATTTTCCAACCAAGTTAACAAAATGGAAAATTATAACTTGAATTGTGGTTCAGAAACGCTGACATGTTAATTAATAATTATATGAATCAACGTTCTAGCCAGTTCACCTACTGGAATGCAAGATCTAAAAAAAGAAACTAAAATACTTTTTATCTGCCTTACTTATTAAGGCGGAGAAGAGAAAATGTCGGTGCGCTAAGCTAGTCACAGGCTCAAATAATACAAATGTATAATACGAGGCCTACCAAACAGGTGTAAGCATGCTGCAAAAACAGTGTATTGGCTGTACAATGTATACAAAAAACAAAAACTGTCTGCGCTTCTTACCCTAATAAAGTTGGCAACAAATATATAAACATAATATAAATGAGAGGTTTTGGTTATATGAATTGGCCAAAGCATAATTAAGCTCACCCGCCACGTCAAGGCACACTCAATAGGGTGAGAACCTACTCTCACCTCCTACATAGTGGGCACACAAAGCAGTTTATACTGCTACCAAAACCTTATTAATGTGTTGGGGGAGGTGCAATTAAACCTCCTCCCTATTAACCCCTGGACAGCAAGCTGCAACCAGACTAATGAGGAGCCAACAACCTCAAATATGCAAACAGGGAAAAGAGAAAATGTCGGTGCGCTATGCTAGTCACAGGCTCAAATAATACAAATGTATAATACGAGGCCTACCAAACAGGTGTAAGCATGCTGCAAAAACAGTGTATTGGCTGTACAATGTATACAAAAAACAAAAACTGTCTGCGCTTCTTACCCTAATAAAGTTGGCAACATTTGTATTATTTGAGCCTGTGACTAGCTTAGCGCACCGACATTTTCTCTTTTCGCTGCCATGTGATTGGCTGATTAGATATTTGTGTTAACAAGCAATTGAACAGGTGTACCTAATAAAGTGGCCAGTGAGTGTATATACATAAATAAACATACTCAAATCTCCGGATGGATCAAAAACATACAGTTTTGGTGTAGATTTGTTTAATTTCAAAGCATTTTGTGCCTCTTTCTAGATACTGAAAATGCTGTATGAGTGGAGAAATGCGGTAAGAGAGGACTTTCAATCTGAGACTCTGCAGGATGCTCTGAAACACACTGCCAACCCAGATATTCTCAATGAGGTCTTCACCCTTGGTTTTTAGCATCACCAACATGGACAGTGAGATGCTTTGACTCCACCAGTCATATGTTACACAGAAAATACATTTTTAAATGCTCATAGTATATTTTTAATTTCACAAATAAACTAAATTGATTGCTAATTATGTTTTTCTTCCTGGCCTACTGATTGTATAGTGCAGGCCACTGGAGGCTTGTTGGATGCTTTGCTTTGCCCAGTATTTTGAAAAATGCCAAAGCCAAGCTAGAAATCATAGAAATCATGCATTTAAGATAACCAAACCGTGACACTTGGGTTGGGGGGAAAGAAAGTGGGTGCTCCTACCGGAACATCCATCTTGTGACTCTAGTGTCTCAAGGAGGCATGTGAGAGTGGCAAAGAAGGTCTGTGCTGCAACATCACGGGACTGGGAGATGATTTAAAAAAAAGATAGAAAAAAGTTGTCAATCAAGTAATACTAGCAATGTTAACACTGATTGCTAGAAAATGGAAAAAAATACAGTAATCTCTTGGAAATATATTAAAAATCAAATAAGTAATCAGAGAACTATGGAACGAGGATATTAAAAAAGCAAAGGGACTTGAAGGTAGCGATAAACTTTACTTAACTGCTACACCACATCTATTATGTTAGTTATGTCTCTTATTTTGTACTTTTTTTCTTTTTGCTTCAATTGTTATGAGTTATAATTTGGATAACAATGTCTATATTATTTACATCTATTATACTTCAAATGAATGTTAAGTAGGCATAATGATATATACAAAAGTCTTGATTTTCCTGATTTCTGTTTCTTTTTTTATAGTATTCATTGTTCTAAAATAATAAATATTTTTTTTTAAAGAAAGTGGGTGCTCCTACCACAACAGCCATCTTGTGACTCCAGTGTCTCAAGGAGGCATGTGGAAGTGGCAAAGAAGGTCTGTGCTGCAACATCACGGACCTCCATGGCTTGTTCACCTCGCTAGGTTTGTCAGGAAAGGAAAGATCAGAGGATCTCCCCACTGCCCAAAAAACTACCTAGGACAGTGTCTGAAGATTTGGACTGCTGGGAAGTACAAGGGGATCTGTGGGTCAGGTATCACCCTGCCAGCCTGAACTATGCAAAAATTATTTGAAATCTTGTCTACCTGCAGCCACTAGTGGCCACCCTTCCCTCTCAGGAGCACCCCTATCCACTTACTTAGGACAACTGAGCCCCTTACTTGAGTTTAGTCCTGCCCTTTTATACCTACTCTGCTCCTTCAGTGTGGGCCTTTGCATTTGTTTGGCTTGGGTCCATGTTAGTCTGCTTGCAGCTGAAGATCTGTTCACTTGTTCTGATTTCCTGTGTATGACCTTGGCTACGTTCTCAATCCTGTTTTGTGTGCCCGACCCCGGTGTGTCCCAGACTTACCTACCTTCCAAGCAGTGTGCCCTGCCTGAGAGCTTCCAAGTTATGTGCCCTGCCCTCGCTAGAGTTCCTCTGTCATCGCTACAGTTTCCCGGTCCTCGCTACAGTTCCCTTGCCTAAGGGCTTCCTGTCATTTGCCCTGCCAGTGAGCTTCCTGCCATGTGCCCTGCCAGTCAGTCAGCTTTCATCAATACAATATATTCTTATACCAGCCTGGTGTGAGACTGTTATCTTTTGTCTGTACTAACCTGTTTGTCAATATGCATCTCAGTACTCAGGTTCTGTCAGTACAGACAGAGCCTGATATCCCTTGCGCTCCTACCCTGCTGGCCTGGGTCCTGACATTGTGTTAGGAGAATGACTTTTTTTTAACTTGGTTCCTTGAGGTGGGCTGTTGTCCACCTCACAATTGCCCCCACTGAGAAACACCGCAGCATGCTCCAGTCATAGGCATAAAGAGGTAAGTCCTGAGTAAATACAGAATTTACCTCTTTAAGCCCATATCTGAAGGAAGTGGGGGTTGAGCGGGGTCATGTCAGTGACCACACAGTAGCAGCATATCAGCTGCATTAAGGACAGGCTGAGGCTTTACCACGGTAAGTGAGTTGTGTACGACTGTGTATGTTAGTATGTGACACACTAATACATGGACTCGTGTGGGCATGATGGGGGCTAGAGAGGATGTAACAGGAGCTTGGGATAATACAGGGGCTCCTGGGGCAATACAGGGCTGGTGGGGACATGACAGGGTCTAGAGTAATAATACAAGGGCTCCTGGGGGCAACACAGGACTGAAGGGAACTTGACAGGGGCTGGTGTGGACATGAAAGAGCCTAGAGGGATAATACAGGGGCTCTTGGTGGACTGTATGTGCTATCTCTGCCCCCTAAACATCCTGTCTGTGCCATCTCTGCCATCAAACATTTATACATGTATTCACTCATTTACTCACTCACCCACCCACTAATTCGCCCATTCAGAATGTCTTAGCGTCTCCACTGTATGCCCAATAACCTTAGTGAAACACAATAGGTATATCAGTGGTGTTCTAAGAAAATCATCTCTCGCTTCTTCAATGGAATTTTCTTTCAAAATCTAAATTCACAACAAAGTGGAGTTTTGATGCTATCAGAGGAGGTGATGCAGCCATCTAGGAGGATAATCTTACCTGGCTACAAATATGCAACTGGGTGAATAGTCTTACTATTCTCCATATCATCCCCAGACCAAACATTTTCACCAGCATTGTTGAGTCTCCTCTACACTCCAGTGGCCAACGTCCCTGAGCAAACAGGAGAAAACCTATTGCTTTTGTCCACTGCCTGGTAACTTATAAGATTTTTTCTGAATCTCCAAAGACAATACTTCCATTTCATTCCACTGGTTAAAAACCTGCAGTTCCAGAGAGCAGAGACTGTCTGTAGTCACTTTTTGTCTAGATAACTTTAAGGACATTTTTTTTTCACTTACCGACAAAGGATGCAAACCTGCTAATGCACACACATACACTATATATATATTATATATATATTATATATATATATAAATATATACTATCCTATTATACTATGAAGGGTGAAACTAATCCTCCTTAAGATAGGAGGAACTGAAACGTCTCTCAGCATTATGATGTGATATTCCTCTGTATTATAATATATTATGATATCTCTGCATTATAATATGATGTCTCTTTTCGTTATGATGTGATATTCCTCTGCATTATAATATCGTTATGAGGTCATATCTCTCTGTGTTATGATGCAATATTCCTCTGCATTATGATGTAATATCCCTCTGCTATTGTACCTAAGGTGGCAAACATACCTGGCCACTCCTCTGTTCATTTTATTTATACAACCTCTTTTGCATCCTACTTACCCCTAAATACTTTTTTCACCCCCTCCCCTTTGTTTCAATATTTTCGTACTATTCCTTTACAATGTAAGCTCACAAGCTGGGCCCTCAAAAGCCCACCATACCTGCCAGGAACTTCGTATTAAAGGACCATAAAGCTAGATGGCTGCTCACGGGCAAAGTTCTCATCTCCTGTTGTGTCTGTGTATTTATAAGCTTGTTATGTATATGTTTAACCACACCATTTCAATTGCACAGCACTGCGTAATATGTTGGCGCTAAATAAATAAAAGGTAATCATTTCCTCTCTGCTCATAATGGGGGACACGTGGAAAGCTGAGGTGTGCAAAAGGCGTCACAATTAATGCATTTTCCCTATCCAAGACCTAGGGAAATCTTAATATATTATAACATGAAATATCTAAATTTACATCTGTAAAATGTGCAGTAAAAATAACATTTTTTTCCTAAAAAATTAAAATAAAAAAACAACAAATATTAATTATAGTATAATAAATCAAAAATATGCCACATAATTTGCCGAGGCTAGTATTAAATATTAGAGCTCTACATATACTCTAATGAACACATACCAAAAACAGCAAATATTAATTCTCGTATAATACATTTTTTTAAAAATCCACATAATAATATATATTCTGCTGAGGCTAGTATTAAATATGAGGCTTGGAAATTACATATACTCTAATGAACGATTAAAAAAAAAAAAAGGAGCCTCCCCGTCGGGGAATCGAACCCCGGTCTCCCGCGTGACAGGCGGGGATACTTACCACTATACTAACGAGGATTAGCTGAAATACTGAGGAAAGCATGGGACATAGTGATATTTCAGTTTGCTACGATGTTTTCATTAGGAAACATTGTTTTTTCAGTATGTTTTACCAATATGTTTGATAGAATGATTGATAGAATTTATCTGTGTGTTACAGATCTGCGTTAGCAAGTGTGAGAAATGTGTAAGCACATAACTTTCATTTTTCGGGATTAATGATGGCTTGTATTGATCAATGAAGATATTGTATAACAGATTTTGCAAACACCACCGCCGTGCGGAGCAGCAGCATATAAAATCCCTATTTCGTCATGACGTCACTAGCACAACAAGCTGTATAATGATTTCCTTTTTAAGGTGTCCCCAGCTCCATTAGCGTTCACAGAGTTCTGTAACGATAGTAATAATTCAGTATAGTCTTTGTGCATGCCATTATAACGTGTTACCGGCACTGTCAATTCACATGTTAATTGTGTTCCGGTCACATGTAAACGGTATACACACACACGTATAGACACGCCCCCTGTGCCTGAACAGGAAACAGGCTACTGATTCCTGAAAAACTACAGATATGACAGGGGCCAAGACTTGGATAACCTGCTTACTCCTGATATTACTCTTTATCTGGATGGGATCAGCCAGCAGACCGGGAGGTAAATGGTTACGTAGTCGTTATCCTTTTGTGAAAGGTCTTTGGTGTTTATTTACTTCCAAAATGCAGGTAAATAATTAAATTGTTATCAATAAGATGGTTTGTCTCATTATAATGTTGGCAGTAGTTGTTCATATAGGCAATATAGATCACTGTCTGTCAATCAAGTATTTTGTAGATAAATTAAAGAAAATGGCTAAACCATATTGATCAAAAAAGGAGATGCAGTCTTTAGTTAAAGTTGGTCCCTTTTATTGGACAGGAAGAGAGGTTAAAAGAGCCAATATTATTTTCAAGCCCTCTGAGATCTCTCCTTCAAATGGAATGGCAGACCAGGCATTGGGGAGTCTTAAACGCACACAACATGAATGCACAATAGCTATAGAATGGGTTAATTAGAGTAATGCCCATTCACCTATAAAAACTGCAAGGGTTAAGCATGCATGTGGCATGGTATTGGACATGTGATCTGTATCTTTCAAAGATGTATTTGTATTTCTGAGTATAAATTAGAAATGATTCTAGTTATCGTTGTAAACTATATAAGCATAGACCACTAAATATCTGTTTTTTTTGTACTTGACAATATTGTTTTATTATCATGTTAAATGTTATTACTAAATGCCAAAATATTATTGTCTACCGGTAATTTATAAAGATGCTGCCATTGCATGATAGCATATGAATACCGGTGTACATAAAAACCGGAACCACCGACCCTTTTACATACAACATACTGTTGTGGCTACAATAGTAATTGTCTTTTGTGGCTCAAAAGCTCAACACCTAATGGGGGGGGACCTTTGCTGCGTCCAACCAAAATATTTGAAATATAACTCAAGCTAGCGTAGTACCAAATTCAATATGTGAAAACCATTGGTCATGAAAGGGTTAAATTACTGTTTGTGGTTGCTTATTGTTTTTATTGTTTTGTACATATTCTGCAGCGCTATGCAATGGGTTGGTTCAGTTATAACGATTGGCACAAGTTGCATATGTAATTTCAGTTCTTTTTAATATCAGATGTCTGTGTGTTGTTTAGGGATCGGTCAGTTTAACAGATTCCCTCTTAATATGTAATCATATGTTTGTTTTTTTACTTTATAGAGGTTGTTTTATGGACAGGAAAGTTTATCTTCATCATCTCTGTCCTCACTCTTATAATATCTTTTGTGACACCATGGATTTCTTCCTTTCGTCGATCAAGAAACTCCCATATGGGTAAGGCGTCTCCATTATGGCTATCTTTGACTTTGTTGCATGCTAAACGCATAGTCGTGTATACATACAGACTGTAACACACAGATTCACATGACTCAAATGCAGATTTAAAGGCCTTTATAGTTGATTCTATGTATTCATATGTTGTGTTTATGTGTAAACGGGCTAAAGCAGATATGTAAGCATTTGTGGTTGTACATTAAGTAGAGCAGATCCCAGTAAACTTGTCCTGTTAGACAGGTTGAGATGGCTCCACATAATGTATAGTTCACTAGAAAGAAATCTCACTGATGTAGCTACTCTCCATGGGGCAATTTGTCCTTGCTGCACAAGAGCTTACTCTTTAACCCTTTCCTTACCAAGGTTCTTTAGAGCCTTACGTTTCGTACATTTTTTTCTCTCTCTCTCTCTTGTTTGGTTGTTAGGGTTGTCAATCCCGGAAGGTGACATGGAGCAGCAGCAGAAGCTTGTAAGAATAGAGCAACAGGAACAATTGAAGCAAAAGGTACATTGAGTGTTGTATTTGTTTAAGCCTTTTGATAGGATAATCAGATCCTTTAACTAGGAACACATATAAAATGTATGGGAGCAGTGGCTTTTACACTGGAACATCCTATTTGAGTTAAGAAGAAGAAGAAAAATAGCACCATTTCTCACCATACATAAAATCACTGTGTATTTAGTCCATGGTTGAATATTGGTAATTATACCACTTATTTAGATAGATCTTTTTAGGACCTTGAGGTCTGGTCTGTATACGTGTATGGAGAGACATACATATTCAGTAGTAAAAAAAAAATAAAAATCTAGACTTCCTACAGAAAGATGATTAGCTGTTTGATGACATTTTGTTGGGTACAGTTCAAGCTCTAAGCAATGTTTTATTATATAATAATCTATTGTTGGTTGGTTGGTTATGTTGGTTATCATTGTTTTCCATGATCCCCCCCTCCACCAAACTTTACAGTTGACACAATGCAGTCAGGCAGGTAACGTTCTCCTGGCATCTGGAAAACCCAGACTCTTTTCCACTGTTCCAGAGTCCAGTGACGGTGTGCTTTACATCAATCCGCTTGGCATTAAGCTTGCATGCAGATAAAGATTTTGATAGAATAAATATCCATCATGTGGACTTCTATAGAATAGTATTCTAAACAGAGTTAGTTTAGTGCTGTGCTAAAATGTTACAGTTTATCATATGGCATTGTTTTACCCTTTAAACTGTGGCTGATGTTTTTCATCACTAGGCAAGCTATTATGTGGAGAATATCATGAAGCCACGTGAAGAATTAAAACTTAAACGGAAAATGGAGCATTTTTACAGGATGACAGGTCAAAGTTGGAAATTAACAGAAGGTCACATGCTTGGGGTAGGTAACACAACATAGAATCTGTCAGCAGAGAAGAACTGTTTCAATAGTAAAAATACATTTCTTGTTCTGCACAGTGAAAATTGTGTGGTTTAACCCCTTGTTGTGTCATTTGAGTAAAGAAAGCTAATTTTCTTTTCAGGATGGGGAAGGCTGTGATTCATTGAATAACTGTGATGAGATTGATAGAGCTGATGAAACTCCAAATAATGAAGCTCTAAGGAAAAGGAAACTTCCAGAGCAAGCTACAAAGCCTATACCTAAACTAGAACCGCCGCCTCCTAAGAAGGTATTTTGTGTGTGTGTAATATTCCACTACCACAATCTGCTTTTATTTCAGCATTTCTAAACAACTAGTTTGTTTGAAAAAATAGATATGTCACAACAAAAACACATAATAGACTACCATTTGCCTTTATGTCTGCCTTAACTTTTGTCTGGCATTGATTCTACAAATTTGTGCAGATTTTACAATCCACATTATTCCAGCACTCCTTTAGGGCATGCCATATAGAGAATAGCAAAGCATCCCCACAACTGAATATTTCCTACACCGTACTTAATTGCAGGTTTTACACACTGGTGTTGGCCTCTCACATTTGTGAATTTTCTGTATTGTTTAGACGTTTTTCAGTGAAGAAGGGGTTTAGGGACCAATGCTCTCCCGTTAATTCATAATGCACCTTCTAGA
>VKOC01024768.1:0-26826 GCA_009364415.1 Spea multiplicata | reverse complement strand
ATATATATATATATTAGATAACAAGACTAATTTGTTAAGGTTGCTGCAGGATTCCAGTATCGCCTCCGGACCTAAAACAAGAACATATGAAAAATGTGAATAAGAAGCTACATTTTATCAACGGATAAGAAGCGACTTCCAGCATCATGCGCGGAATGAGACTCTCCTGTGAATGAATGGCTGTAGAATTAGAATAGACGCTTCCTGAGCGTTGTTGTACGTTTACTAGCCGACACCTTATGTATGTGAGCGTATGAATTATTCCAGGCAATATTATCCCCTCTCAGCTCGATGTTGCAGAGATGAAAAATACAGATGCGGATCGGATTTGCGTATCTGGATTTAAAGGTCAACAAAGCCGGCTGACAAAACCTCTTTAGCGAAGGGAATTCAATCAGAATTTCCAGCGGCCTGTCCTGTTTAATGAGGTTTATCATGTCTTTGGGACGTGAGCGACACCATCAGCTCCGCTGCCTAAGGCTTTTTTTTTAACTAAATGGGGCTGGTTTACATTTTTTGGGGTTTTTTTATAAGTGATTAAATATCCGCAGCGCTCTCGGCTCACAAAAACCGCATTTAATGCCGAGTGGACATGCATTAGGTTTTTAAATTAGGCAAAACTTCAAGTTAAAATGCGGACTTCAAGTTAAAATGTGGACAGGATGAGATAACGGTTGGGTTTTGGCCTTTCGGCGACTGTCCATTAGGATTTGTGAGTCAGTTTGGTTACTGAGACCCAGCCTCTCTTTGCTGACATCAACATATTAAGCCATGTATTCCCTTTACTGGTTGCCATCAGCCTAAAAAAAGTAATCCTTTTTTTTTTTAATTTATTTTAATTATAATGGCTTCATAAAAATAGCATTCCTCTTTAATTTACATAAACTGGTAATTTTATTCAAGTTTCCAAATCTTTGTCTAGAACCCCTTATGGAATATTTCTTCATAAATCCCTGGGATCAACATTTGCTTAAAAAAGTAATCCTTATTGCAACTATTTTCTGTAAAATAGAACAAAATTTTAATTCCTCCCTGGTCCTGATAGATGTATTTTTACCGGATTTATAAGATTTTCCCAATAGACTCTCCATCTGGTCCTTTACCGCTTACACGCCACGGTCAGGCGGTCAACTCAAACTATTTGAGTTTTATTATTAAACTTTATAGTTTTTCAACAACTTTTTACCTTATTTACCAAAATGCAAGGGCGGTAGAGTAGAGTTGGGCAAAAACATTTGCCAATTTTCAAAAATGTGGTTAAAAAAAAAAGACACTTTCCTTCCCGTTGGGAATTCTGCCCAAAATTTCCATGGTGCCATGATGTTTGCGCCCCTTAATGACGTTTATATAATGAGGAGACCAACATTTCAAGACGTGAACCATTGGCCACCAACGGCCGCCATCGGTGAACAGATATGCAAAGTTTCTTCAGCGCGTCCCTCACCAGTTCATGAAACGTAGAAATCCCTTACGAGTTAAAAATAATAGTTAGTAGCCTTAATATCATCAACTAGACTCCTCGAAAATTAAAATTACTCGGTAGGACGCGGTCGGCCAAACAGATCCATTTGCAGTTGAAGGCTCCTCAGGTTGTGGCAAATTAAAACCATAGATTGTTGAGTCAACTTTATTTGTGAAGTCATACGTTGACTCTATTGGATTATAGTTGCTTTGAGTTCCTCCGGGAGAGGAATGTTTCGCGATACAAACGTCTTATTAAAAGTCATCTACTCGCCACCCACTGGTAGAAGAAACGTAAGCAGAACTCAGAAGATGAAGAACGTTCTTCTAACGTCACTTTGATTTAAAACACAATTAGTCTCGGCGGGAACAGAGTAGGGCGTTGGATGAAGAAGTAACAAAGGCAATGCAACGCCACGTAGAAAATGCCTTTAGACTGCTAGCGGTGACCTGTTGTTGAAGTCATTGGATTATCTATGGATTCAGTGGTGGTCGTCCACCATTTTTTTTTATGAAAGCCACCAGCCACATTTTTACCACATGAAGTCAACCCAAAAATTAAACAGATAGAATAAGAAGAAGCATAGAATCGATATCAAAAACTGTTCCTTCCCCCTTAGAATGCTTAAACTCTTTAGTTTATCCTTGAGGTGTTCTGAGGTCCACCAATCCTAGATCAAATATAGACTTGGGTACCACCGATGACTTTTGGGGGGGGGGGGAGGTCGATTTTATAGGGCAAATGTGGGGAACAGTCCTTGAGGAGTCATTTGGAGCACCGATGCTCCACCGACTGTAGGCTTGGTACCACAGATGACTTTCTTTCCCCAGGAAGAAAAAGTTAAAACATTTTTTGGGGAAAAAATGGTAGATCTTATAGGGCAAATGTGAAGAATTATCCTTGAGGAGTCCTGAGGTCCACCGATGCTCCACCGATAGGCTTGGGTACCACAGGTGACTTTTCTTTCCCCAAGAACCCCCCCAATAAAAAAGACTTTTTTTGTCAGAAGGATCTTAAAGGGCAAATGTGAGAAGCTATACAAGGCTATACAAATGTTGATACTGGAATTCAGTTTTAACTAGTGTTTTGCTGATTATTTTTTTAAACCTTTTTTTTAATGTTTATTTAGGATAAAAATCATTTGGGTTAAATTGCGTGTTACGAGAACTTTGTAATTAGGTAATTTAAATAAAGTATATGGAAAAACCTAGACATTCTGCACCCACATTTTAAAATAGTGATAAGCCTGAATATCCCTACTGTAGGAAACGTTCGACGTGCAGAGTACCGAGTGCATGCTAAAGGAAGTGAGTGGGCGACTGATCCCAGCGTAGGGGGACCAGATGGCTCCTTTAACCGCAGCCGCTTTTATATAAAAAATCATCAAAAACACAGCGATGATTTTAAAGGGAACTCCAGACACACAACCCCCAAAAATTATTTTTTATTTTGTGGATGTGGGGGGTAATTTCGAAAGCTGTCATTGGGACTGTCCCGGGAAAGCTGGTACTGTTGGGAGGTACGCATTGGCACAATCATATTTCTTGTGCATTTTATGGCCATTTTCGCAACCGCCAATACCTTTCCAGGACTCAAAAGGCTCCACGCGCTAGCGGAAAATCACTACCTCTAAAACCTAATCGCATCATGTGATTTAAAGCAAACTTTAAAGGGCAACTTTTCTACCAGTTAACGTTACATACTTTCAACATTCTCTTTAAATTTTAATCCTCCCCAGAATGAAATATTTCTTTATGATCCTATGACGATAATTGGACAGAAACTGCAGAAACTACTTATTTTTATTATTTGAAATATATAGTATTATATTATATTATATAATCTATATATATATATATATAATTCTGTATGTATATAAAATATATATTAATAACAATATATAGGACATAAAATACATACTTGTCTATAAAGCCCCCTCCCTGTATTAGCCTCTACCACTTCTGCTGGGAAGCTGTTCCACTTATCTACCACCTTCCCTGTAACCTAAGTGTTTCCAGCTCAGAAACACAATTTGAGCATTTTCCAGGCCAATGTTAGGTTCCAGGCATTTAAAAAAAATAGAAAAAGGTATTGTTCTCGAACGATCCCTTAAAGAAGTCATGATTTCATCAAGGACGAAAAAAAAAAACTGTTCATTAGGGAACGAAGGAAGGAAAAACAGTTGATTAATGAGAAATTGATAAAAAAAAAAGGAAAAAACACTTAAAAACTAAAGCCATTATTAGAACTGCTGGGAGTGAGCTATTGTACCTGGTGATATTGATTGTTTTCATACACTATTTAACCTAAATCAGACCTTTTCTCCAGCTATTTTGGGCCGGCGTTGAAGCGCAAAGCGCGATCCCCCAGCATCGCTTTAATTTATTGAAATTCAATATTTTTTTTTCTCTGTATTAAAATCTTTTCGCCGGCAGGAAATAGAACAAGACGCAGAGCAACGTGTTAACTCTTTGAGTGACAGCAATTGATTTTTTGATAACAGTCTGTTTGTAACGCTTATCTTTTTGTTCCACGGCGTTAAATAACGCTATTGACCTTTATTTGATCATTTTGCCTCATATCGGCCTTGTTTAAGAACAGCGTCTTCACCTTTTTTCCCCCCGACAACATTTTTGAAAAATCTGGAATTTAAGTTTCGGTCCAGGATGTTTTTTTTTCTCTTTTTTCCCCCCCATAAATAAACTTGTAATACCACTCTCAGCCACTGGGGGCTCTAAAGTTTAAATTGATTTTAGGCAGCGTTTACACCCCGACTGGATCCTCTGAGTTACTTTTAAAGGCTTTTCAAATAGTTCTTTCATCTTTACGAGTTTGTGTTGGACAGGACAGGGTTCTAGGCTTAAGGGCCAATCTCTTCTATGCATTGTGCGGGGCAGGGTGAATGATTTAACCATACATGATACAGGGCCTCCTGGTTTAGAGACATTTATTTTGTAGGCATTAGGTGACACATAATTCTCCGGTGCTTTCTCTATGCTCTGTGATCCAGAGTTCCTAATTGCTATGAACGTGTATATGCACCAGTCGGCTTCGTACATGCGCTCGGCGCATGCCCTGCGAGTTACGCAATGAAAGGGTGCAATTGGCATCTAGACACCAATGATTAATCAGCTATGGGGGGGTTGGGGGTCCCTGGGGGTCCTGTTATATGTATTCTGGTTGAATTCTTTATTTATTGTACAAAGTAACTCAGAGACGCCCATTTCTTTATAGATATAGATAGATAGATAGAAAGATAGATAGATAGATAGATGATGGATGGATAGACAGATAGATAATGGATGGATAGATAGATAGACGGATAGATAGATAGATAGATAGATAGATGGCTAGATGATAGAAAGATGGATGGACAGATGAATAGATAGATAGATAGATATGATAGATAGAGTAGATATAGATAGAGAGATTAGATAGATAGAGATAAGATAGATAGATAGATAGATAGATAGATAGATATAGATAGATAGATAGATAGATAGATAGATGGATAGATGATAGATAGATAGATAGATAATGGATAGATGATAGATGGATGGATAGATGATAGAAAGATGGATGGATGGATAGATAGATACATAATGATAGATAGATAGATAGATAGATAGATAGACAGACAGAAGGATAAATGGATAGATAGATGGATGGAAAGATGGATAAAGTTTGGCAGTAAGTTCAGAGAAGGGACTGCTCGCTGTGGATCAGGTCTGTTGGTGGAATCCTCGGGGAAACGTGACAATAAAACTCGCCGCACACATTATCATAGAAATAGGTTGCCCTGCAGCAGCCGCGCTCCTGATATATTAACCGCTCTGGGATTCCTGCGAGCTGATTGGCCGCGGAGAGGCAGCGAGCAGGAGAGCGCGGCGGGCGATTTATTAATATAACCGGCACTTAGGACGGGGGCTGAAATGCCTGCGCATGGTGTGTGCGTCCTGCGAGGATGGGAGCTGCCCCCAGATGGGTTATTAACTCCGCGAAGGCTGCAGAGATGATGGCCAGCGCTTGTAATTCACAACATGGGAAAGAGCGGCTTCTTTCTGCCCTTCCACCCGCTCCGGACGGGACACGGGGGGCAAACGGGGCAAACGGCCGACAGCACCGCACACTCGCCAGATCTGCTACTCCAGCTCCGGGGTACGCCCGGCCCCTCACTACTGCCGTAACAACTCAAACCTTAATCAGTCGTTCGTCTCGTCTTAGATTCAGGAGCCGTATGTCTATCCCATGCATGTTTAATACCCTCACTGTATTACCCTCTACCACTTCTGCTGGGAGGCTGCTCCAGGTATAATTAATTAACACTGTTTTGGGTATTAGACAAGGGGTGAGGAGGTGGGCCGCCTGGCGTTTTTGTGCTTGCCGTGAGCTCTTGGCTGTATCGTGCGGCCCTCTTCTCCCAGGGGCCCCGGAATAAGCACATTGAGTCTCCAGGGACGGGGCCAGGCGGTGATGAGTAAGGAAAGGGGTGATAAATGTTAACCGAACGCTTTCGCAGTTTGCTGATTCGCCGTTTGCAAGGCGGCCGCGCACCTGCTCCGAACACGCCGAGCGATGGGGGTTTCTCTGGTAACTCCAGCTCACGGACAATCTATTATTTTTTCCTCCCCATCCCCTGCCAAAAATTCCAGAAGAGGGTAAATCATTTCAAAGCATACTTAACCTATTCAGTGCCAACACACAGACGCACGGACGCTCAGGAGGAGGATATCCCTACTCTAGAATGTTGCTGGTCTGAAAAAATCCTAGGAAGAGGTGCGGCGGTTTTTGGTCATGTGATCATCTGTAATGGGGCATCGCCATTGGTCAGAATGGCTCATGATGTCACACCGTTGGTGGGCGGGCCGACACATGATGTCACGTACCCTCAGGGGTCCCAGGAAAGACATTCAGAATGTCGATGAAGATTTTCGACCCTCCAAATCAACAAGCAGAATTTTTCTTAGAAGGATAGAATCTTACGGCGTCACTTTGTATCTTATTCGGTAAATAATGGGTTACGCGAACATCCACAGCCCCTCAAAAAATGTACAGAAAGGGGGCATAAACATTCAGATTCCGGGGTCGCTGCTAGAATAATAACCAATAACTACAAAGAAACAAAGAATCCAGCGACTGCCATTCACAGAACGCCTGAAGCATAAATATTGGGGATTCCACTATTTTGTATAATTTTTGGGCATATTTGCAGGTTCTGACCAAACTCCATGTTGAGCGGCCCCTCCGGCCCCACAGTGTGTCCAAAGGGGGCTTTTGATCGCTTGAGAGTCAAAGTGTGTTAAAGGGTAGTGCCGTCCCGCTGACTCAGCTCCTTGATAAATAACAGCCGTGAAAAATTAGAGACACACCGAACTCGGGGTCTCTGACGTAGCGGGGGGCAAAGCGATATATATACGGCCCTATAGTGTGACGGGACCCCCCGATATTTATGCCCCAGATGGGGGCTTTTCTGAATGGCACTCGCTGGGCATGCGCTGAATTCCTGCTTTGTTCTGCGCCAGTCCTTGTGATTTCCGACGAGCGAATGATTAATAACGCGGCGTCTGAATTACTCGGCAAAGTCTCTGTTTTACAGGGAGGCCCCCGAGAGAACGAATCAATCAATATTTATTCTCGACGGCAGAAAGCGGGTATTACAACTGAAATGATGGCGGATCGGCAGTTTAATAGACGGGGGGGGCGTTTTAACATGAACGTTCAGAATTTAGGTTTCAAGGGGTTTGCGTAATAAACACCGTTATGAAAAACGAGGGGGACCTGTTTTCTTAAAGGTGGGGGGCAGGTGGAATTTTGGATTACTTTGCTGAGTCTGCACATTTTCTGGATGAATGAAATAACAACCCCCAAAAATTGGATGGATTTTTGGCTATCAAGGGTTAAACTCATCCCTATAGACATCCAAAAATCCCATTCACATGTAAGGAAGTTTTGCTTTTCTGAGAGCATGGTGGATTAGTGGAGCAGCCTCCCAGCAGAAGTGGTAGAGGGTAATACAGTGAGGAATGTAAACATGCATGGGATAGACAAACGGCTCCTGAATCTAAGACGGGACCAACGACTGATAAAGGATTATTGTTATTTATTGTTTTATATGGCGCCATCAAATTCCGCAGCGCTGTACAACGGGTTCTATGTTTCTATAAGAGATCCGGAGGCTACTGAGAATACAAATCCGAGCATGATGGGATTAGGAGTCTTCAGACAGTGTGTTACAATGTGTAGGGGTTTTTTTTATTCTTGATTCTGGGAGAGAAGGGGTTAAAGATTAGAAATCCCCGTGAAGGCAGGCAGGTGAGGAGACGTTACCCCCGAAAATCAGAGGAGTCTGGGAGGGGGGCCGACGGGACGGGTGGAAGACGCAGCGAGCGAGGCAGACAGGCGGTGTTTAATTAGGAAGATAATCTCGTGACATCATTCCTCGCGGCCGTTCCCCCATTAATGGAGCCGAAAGTAGGCCACAAACGGCGGGGGGCTCTGCTGACGCCCCTCTGGGGGACCGGCTATATATGGCTGGAGATGCTTGTGTGGAAAACGCAGCCTCGTTCTCCACAGCCGGGTAACTTAATTACCCCCCCCACCGACAGCAACGGCATCTTTAACCCAATCCCAGCCGGGAGAGCCTCCCGCTCATCACAATCATTATTATTATTTAAATGAAATATCCTGTATAATGTATAGATAAATTAGTGACCGGCCCCTGTATAATGTATAGATAAAACAGACAGCCGGCCCCTGTATAATGTATAGATAAATCAGTGACCGGCCCTTGTATAATGGCAGATAAAGCAGAGAGCCGGCCCCTGTATAATGTGTAGGTTTATCCAGTGACCGCCCCGTGTAATGGCGATAAATCAGCGAGCCGGCCCCTGTGTAATGTAGCAGATAAATCAGTGAGCCAGCCCCTGTATAATGTATAGATAAATCAGCCAGCCTGTATAATGTATAGATAAATTAGTGACCGCCCCTATAATGTATTGTTAAATCAGCGAAAGGCCTCCTGCGTATATAATGTATAGTTAAATCAGCGAGCGCCTCCCCAAGGTATAACAATGTATAGTTAAATCAACGAGCCGCCCTGTAATGTATATAGCAATCAGTAAGCCCCCCCCTGTAATGTATAGTTAAATCCCCCTTCACCGCAGGTCACTGCAGTCCCCTTATTAGCTGTTCAAGGAGGTTTCAACAAACAAGGTTTTCAGGAGCTTCCGGGGGCCGAAAGGTGAAGCTTTAATTAAACCTCGGAAACGAAGCCGAACCCTGCGAATGTTTACCGGCGGCATATAACGGAGCTTCTTATTGGGCGGCCGCTCGCAGAGATAGTGATGGCCCCAAAGTGATGCGCATAAATCCTGTGCCCACCCACTGCAGCGCCCCCTAGTGAGAATACATCCCCCACGACCCCCGCTTAGGGGTCAATAGGGCATACATTTTAAACAGCTTAACGGGGAGGAATAATCATGCAGATCTCTAGAAGAGGATGTTAAGATGGCCGCTTCCACATAGCTATACACATAAGGGGCTTTTCTAATGCATACATAATGCTTTTTTAACCCTTGCATGGGCTTCATAATCTAAAACCAGAGGGTCAGAGGCTTAGATGTAACGTAAGGAAGTTTTACTTCACTGAGAGGGTAGTAGATAAGTGGCACAGCCTCTCAGCACAAGTGATTCAACACTTTTAATGTCCCTTTTTTAATATCTGGGGTGCAGCATCCATCAGGCCCAGGACTCTCTCTCTCCCAAATCATCCTTGTCATCTCCCGCGCCTCCAGCTAATCCTGTTCTTTAATTGTTAGCCGCACGTTACTAATCCCTCTTCTGTAAGGTGTTACTGAACCTCGGATCTGCACAATCCCTTTTGTTTGTTCAAAAAGCCCAAAATTCCCTGACAGCTGCCGGCGGTTTATAAAACAAAAAAAACCACGTCAATAAACAAAAGAACACAAAACCCGCCGGCGGATCGGCCCCCGACGGCCCCCGTCAAGTCTGCCTGTTTCTCCTGCTGTAAAGATTCTAACCTTAATCAGTCGTTGGTCTCGTCTTAGAGTCAGAAGCCGTATTTCTATCCCATGCATGTTTACATTCCCTCACTGTATTACCCTCTACCACTTCTGCTGGGAGGCTGTTCCACTTATCTATTGGCCTTAATAGTAAGTTCAATCAACTTTTTTTTTCTAGTTGCAGGCAGCCATTGTTGCAATTTCATGCCAGCAAGCACAAGATATTATGCAAGGAAATATTCCTTTTATATATATATTTTTATATATATTCTTTTATATTTTATTGTATTTTTTTTTACTGATAGGGCGGTGGATAAGTGGGACGGCCTTCCAGCAAAAGTGGTAAAAACTAAACATGGTTGGGACTTGGACAGACTAGGTGGCTGTTCTTGCTGGGAAGGGTGAGGATATTCAGCTGTCTCGGGAGTCTAATGCTGGGCACAGTTGAATCCGGCAGAGTGAGTGGAACTTTAAGGCAAGCCACGCGGGTTTCTGGAAGGTGATTTCTGTATCGAGCCGCGAGCGTCTGAATGCTGAGGTCAGACGGAGGCACTCGAGTTTATGGATCGATCCGATCGGCTTTCTAACGCTGGACGTGAAAGGATAGAATGAATCAATTCCGTGTCCTGGGCTTCTAAGAAAAACTTTCCGCTCAATGGCTGACCTGGCCACCGAGCCAAAGGACAGCCGGGCCGCCTCTGAGTGGAGCTGGGTCATGCCCAAGGCAAGCTAGGGGCCCAATGTGCTCCGAGGGGCCCCGACACACAAAGACATATATATATATATATATAAGCACTGGCCATGGAGTTCTGCCCAGGCAGGGGGCAAAAGTTTTATACGGTGGGGTCTTGACCAGGAGGAGTAAATTGCCCCATATGGGGCGTTAATCCGGCTCTGAGAAACCACTATAATAAAATCCAGTATCCAGCAGTTTTCCTTTGTTTCCCATGATCCCTCAGTGCAGACGGCATCAGAATCAGCCCAAGCAAGAAGTTGTAAGCTACTTCCTGTTCTCTCCCTACGTCAGCCGAAGCAGGAAGTTGTAAGACATTTCCTGTTCTCTCCCTGCTTCAGCCGAAGCAGGAAGTTGTAAGACACTTCCTGTTCTCTCCCTGCGTCAGCCCAAGCAGGAAGTTGTAAGACACTTCCTGTTCTCTCCCTGCGTCAGCCCAAGCAGGAAGTTGTAAGACACTTCCTGTTCTCTCACTACGTCAGCCGAAGCAGGAAGTTGTAAGACACTTCCTGTTCTCTCCCTGTGTTTAAAACAAAGTCTTCAAAGTTTGCAAAGGGCGGATCAGTAAAAATGAGTTATTAGCGAGGAAAAATATTTACTTTTTTAAACAGCAATTCATGAAAATGATGTAAAATTCATTTCTTTTTTTTGTTGCATCAACCAAAAAAAGACAGACGTATCACAATGAGACGGGATGAGACCCGCCACGGTCCTGAGACTCCCCTCGTGCTCCAATATGTTAATAGCAGATGATAAGACGCTACCGGCCGAGGCTAATGGCGCTGCGTAGAATACCCCACTTTAATCAATAACCCCACTGCGAAGCGAGCTGCCGACGAGGCCCGTGTAATGCCTCTTACATTGTTACCAAGTCGGCTTTTGGCAATGATAAATTATGATGTATAACATGCACAATAGAATGGAAAAGTACCAAGACCCCCCTCCTCTCCGTATCCCCTACAAAGTGGAAGGAGGGGAAGATATTCTAAGGTTCTAATTAAGAAATATCGACTCTACAACTGGTGGATGTCACTAATGGCTTTTCATGCTACCTAGTTTATGCCTCCAAGTCAAGGCCTTCCATCTATCACGAGGACCGAAATAAAAAAAAAAAGAGGCAGAAATACTGCCGAGGCTAACGCCGGCAGCGATATAATGGATTAGCCCATATTCGCATTTGACTGCTTTAAAAAAAAGAGCTCTTGCTATGTACTGTTTCGAGCTAATGGGGAGACAAACTGTTTGAGGTTAAAGTAGCGGAGCTTTTTAGCAGCGTCTTTGGCTTAAGAGGAAGAGAAAGAACATTGTTCGTCTACTTAAGAGCTGCAGCGCTGCTCTCGATACCTGCTTCATTACTCTATAATGGCCTTATCGACGGACAGGTCCCGACGACCTGTAATACATCATAGAAAACTTCATGGAATTTTCAGAGGCAAAGAAAATGAAATTGTCCCAGAATGAGAGGTATCAAGATGTATTGTGGATCTTCAAGGGTTTGGACGTCTTGTATCTAACATCCAGGACATGTATTTTTTGGGGGGGTTGATCATAGTTTTCTTCTATGCAGAACATGATGTCATTATGTTTTCTGTCCAGAGTGAGGTCATCAAAATTTAGAACAAGGAAGGGATATGATGTCATTATGTTTTATGTCCAAAGTGAGGTCATCAAACTTTAGAACGAGAAAGGAAGATGATGTCATTATGTTTTATGTCCAAAATGAGGTCATCAGACTTTAGAACGAGAAAGGAAGATGATGTCATTATGTTTTATGTCCAGAGTGAGGTCATCAAACTTTAGAACAAGGAAGGGATATGATGTCATTATGTTTTAGGTCCAGAGTGAGGTAAATGTATTAACGTAGTTCTACCTATCTACGTCGTAGGACCAATTTCAACCAAAAAAAAACATTTTGAGATGATAAGTTTTATTTTATTATGTGAAATTAATGAAAGAGTGAAATGTTTCACTCGATCTGATGACATGCCAGGTGGGTAATCTGGTGGACCATAGATATGTCTCAACGTTCAACCAGTCGTAAGCCAAATTAGGTCTTTTGGTGACTTGTTGAGTAACGTTGAAGGCCATGAGAATGAAGGGCGTTCTTCCGTAACCTCAACTAGATGACCCAGTCTGCTATTTTCTGGAAATTGATAAACGGGCCAACTTTGGGTAGAACTTGCCATTTCTTTAGTAAATATGTTTTTTAGTACAAGGTGTGCCATCTAATCAAGATTGACCACTTAACATTGTCCTATGCCCCATTAGAATTTTCGACAGTTAGATTGCTTATTACCGCTGGCCTACCCTGGGCCAAAAGCACCAGCTGCATGGCAGCCTCCTTCACCTTATCTATTAACTCCCCTCCAGCCGCAAGTCCAGTAACTTTCCTGTGTGGTGAATTAATTTATCAGCTCAGCGTCCGCATCCAACCAGAGATTTCATCATTTCATTTGGCCGGGAACGCCTGCATGTGACGTGTTTCCAAAGAACCAGAACAGCTTCTCAAATGTTTCTATGTAGATTTGTAGCTCAATAAAAGGACGGATCTGCGTCTTATTTGCTTAACTTACTAGGCTAGTGCGACGAATATATATTATAAGTGGAACCACAACTGTAATTCTAGGAGAATTCAGTATCTTTTGTCCATAGCCGTATAAATACACTGGGGGGGGGAATAGTTCGGACAGGATTTGTGTCGAAGACAAGAGACGCCAACACTTTATCCGACTTGTTTGCTCTTATCAGGTGAGAAACAGGGGAAGAGGTCGGCCTGGCTGAGACCTTATCTAATGGTATTCTGCGTTCCTAGGCGTAGAGAAAGCTATTCACGTGTCTAGCAGGACAAGCAGATGAAATGGGTGCATTGCAGTAAATCCTGAATCGACGTTCCGAAAACCCACTTCTGGAGTAAACCTCCTTCACTATGAACTCCGTATCTGCTCCCTGACCAACCTCGCAAAAGGAGTTCACAATCTGCAAAGGAAATTGATTACTCTCCATCGCAATTAACGTCTGTTCCTGGGTCAGATCATTAGAATAATTTATTAATAAATAAATAAACCACAAAGACGCCAGCTACGGGGTAATAAAGTTTCATACAGACCAAATCACACACACACACATATATATATATATATATCCAATTTTTCGGTTTAACTAAACTGTTACTTTTTTTTGGTATAAAATGATAAAATGTATTAGCCACATAGAGAGGAAAGTAAAAATGAAACTAAAAATACATTAAAAAATTAAAAGTTACATATAAACGTAGTTTTGATACAACATTCTACCTCGGCTTTCTTTTTGCAAATAATTTAACCCATTTTTCCCTAGATAAAAATATCCTAGTTTTCAATAGCCAAAGTTACCATTTATAACAAAGCAGTAGTGAAAGTAGTGAAATAAATGCTAAATATTTTTTTTTTAATAAAACCCAACTTCCATATTATTTTTACAATTAAAAGCTTCCTATTTGGTCAGATTCTGCGGGAATGCGGATGAACTTTTCAAGCCGAGTGTCGTGGATGACGGGATTCAGACAGACATTTTCTCACGGGTAGAAGAAGAAATGCATTGATTATGTGCAATTTCCTCGGGGCAGTTCAGTCTATGAAGTCGATATCCAATATGCTGATTCATCTGCGCGGGGCTGGAGAACAGACTGTTTAGGTTTAGCAGATATATGCTGACCGCTTACAGACAACGCGGGGCAGAAGCAGGGCCGGCCGGAGACTTAACGCCACCTGGGGCGAAGTTTAAAACTTTTTAAACTTCGCCGACGCCCCCCCGCCCCCGGTACTTACCTTTAAAGAGTCCGGCGGCGAGTCTCCCTGCTCTGCCACGGTGCCGGCTTGTAATGCTGACCAAGACCAAACAGGGAGACTCGCCGCAGAGGGGAGAGAGAGAGAGGGGCGCCGAGCGGGTAAACGAAAACCACTCGGCGCCCCTCTCTCTCTCTTCCGCTTCAAAAAAAACCGCTTGGGGCGGCAAAGTGCCGCCCCTTCTAAAGTGCCGCCTGGGCAGAAGACAATGGCGTGAGAGAGGTTCACACTAAAGAAATGTAGGCAGGAGGCTAACAAGCAGGGGCAGATATAACAACAAGTATGAAAAGGCAAACAGGAAGTTACTGAGTGACCTAACAACAAGTATGAAGAGGCAAACAGGAAGTTACTGAGTGACCTAACAACAAGTATGAAGGGGCAAACAAGAAGTTACAGAGTAACCTAACAAAAAGTATGAAGAAGCAAACAGGAAGTTACAGAGTAACCTAACAACAAGTATGAAGAGGCAAGCAGGGAGTTAGAGTGACCTAACAACAAGTATGAAGAGGCAAACAGGAAATTACAGAGTGACCTAACAACAAGTATGAAGAGGCAAACAGGAAGTTACTGAGTGTCCTAAGAACAAGTATGAAGAGGCAAGCAGGAAGTTACTGAGTGTCCTAAGAACAAGTATGAAGAGGCAAACAGGAAGTTACAGAGTGACCTAACAAAAAGTATGAATAGGCAAACAGGAAGTTACTGAGTGTCCTAAGAAAAAGTATGAAGAGGCAAACAGGAAGTTACAGAGTACCTAACAAAAAGTATGAAGAGGCAAACAGGATGTTACAGAGTGACCTAACAACAAGTATGAAGAGGCAAACAGGAAGTTACAGAGTAACCTAACAACAAGTATGAAGAGGCAAGCAGGGAGTTAGAGTGACCTAACAACAAGTATGAAGAGGCAAACAGGAAGTTACTGAGTGACCTAGCAACGAGTAAGATGATGTAAACATGAAGTCTAACTTCCTGTTAGAGAGTGGCGTATAGAAAGTAACAGAGGATAGACAGGAAGTTAAAGAGTATGGTGGCAGCCATATTTCTGGAGACCTGCTCTGACAGTTTTTAGCTTTTACTTGACTACATCTCCCATCATCCACACCCAGCCCTTGAGACAGGCGTTTTAGAATCACAGCACTTAAAATACACAAATTACTTGTTTTCTTTTATTCCATTTTTGTGGCTGAAGCACAGAGTGTGACGGGAAGGCTTCCTCCGCTCGATTGGCCGCTAAATGGAGTTTCCAGCGTTTACACAGCAAATGCTAGTGCCTTTTGTTAACACAGAATGAGAACTTCTCCTACACATCCCATTCTGCATAAAAATGTTGATTTCTTTTTAATGTTGCATTCACTCCATCACCTAAAAATATAAGAGAATCTCCCATTATTGTAACTGTTAAACTACTCTAGCACAAGAAACAAAAACGACACAACGGCTGCATTTGGATGGAGATTTTTATACAAATACGTAGCATTTCTGCTCCATGTTAAAAGTTATATATATATATATATTTATTTAAACTGTATTTGAACAATTTTAGTGCCGGTACAATTAAAATCTTTTCCTTTTTTGGGGGAAGATCCATGCAAATGGACTGCAAGGGGACCTTTAATATTGCACAATAATAATGCCGCTAGTTCCCATGAAATTCTTATTATAGATTTGGTTATGAACTATGCGTTTTGCTAGAAATTAACCATTTTACTGCTGGATAGGAATAGGTGACACAAAGTTAGCAGCGTTTTGGGGTAATCTGCTTGGATTTGAGTATAATAATACCGGTAATTAAATATTTGTAATTAACATAGCAAAAAAAAAAAAAAAAAAATCATATAATATATATAATATTATATATATATAAGGTGATTAAAAAAAATATTCCTGTTTAACATAGGGAAAAAAAATGTAAATAATAATAATTAAAAAAAGCTAAGTTTTATTAGAACATCAAGTCGTATTTTTTTTTCCATCGTAGAATGAGACGAAAGCCAGCGCAGTTGCATTCTGGGTAATCCCCATTTGTTATTTCCTAATTAAAGACTCAATACACAAAGTAACTCGGCCTCTATATAGCTAGCAGAATCATAATTGTACTGACTTAAGGGCCAGATTGCTAACTAGCTTTTGGAAAGTAATTGTTAGAAGCGAACTTCCTGCTGGGAATACCTCCCAACAAAAGTCATATTAATTTTTAATTAAAAATGGCTTTTCCGTTGAGCTTCACAGAGAGAAAATGTTTGAACCTTACATTTTGTTTCAATTTTTTTTTTTTTAGAATCTCCCCAACCATCAGCCCAAAATATAGTATTTTGTTGTCTTTGTAAATAGTAACCATCGGGTTGCAGATATATTTAAAGAGACGAACAAAACATATTGTGCAAATATTTTCGGAATAATGCCCCAAATTGTGACTTTATTCAAATCTGAAAATGCGCTTTTTGCACGCACTGATTAAAATGTAATGGGACGATATTGTTTTACCTATACATATGCTACCTAGCTCGATGTATAGATCAAAGTCACTGTCAATGCAATTATCTCTGTTTTATCTTTCCTTTTTTTAAGATTTTATTTACCCAAGTGGTATGTCAGAAACAGGAAGGGTTAAAGAATAAGACGCTTATTCAATATGTTGCTTAAGATGGTTTTAACTCTTTATGGACCAGAATGGCTGCTTCCAACATAGTGTATGTGTTTTTAAAGACATCACGCTGACCCCAGAACTGAAGTAGTTAAAGATGATCCGCGTCCTTGTGAGCAGCGCAGCTCTGTACCCCAGGGGGCAGGTGGCAGCAATAAGGGGCTTTAAAGCAGTCATGCATCAGTCTTTAACTTGTCTTTAAGTTTATCGTTCAACGTACAGACTCAGATCAGGCAACCGCAGGATGGCAAAATCCATAAGTCCTGGCTTAAGATATAGTGAAAACCAGAACAGCGCTAGGTGGCTTGACATATGGGAGCTGCCTTGGGATTGCAGACAGCGTGGGATATTGACCCGCTGCCTTGAAGGAGCATTAATCAGCTGATGGAGCCTCATGTGGTTTCTGCTACCCAACGTCTCGCCTGCTCCATTTACTCGTTGCTGCCATTAAAGTTGGGTGTCATGCGCACTCCGCCGGCGTCTTTGGCAAGGGTGCTTGGCTTTACTTTTTATAGGTCGGTCTTTTAAAAAGAGACTTAAGCCCTTAAAAAAGACAGAGGAAAGAAGGAAAGGTTTTTTTTTTAACCCTTTCAATCCCAGAATGTGTTAAAAAATAGTCACATATAAAAAATAAAATCCATAATGGGATGGAACACAAGGTAGCAGCGCAATGGTACGGGAGAAACACTTTAAATGTTTTATAATTAGTATGTATACGTGCTGTCGTGCTCTGTGATTGGATACCTAATTACTAGAAGGAGACAAACGGTGCTCCGGATATAAATCACATCTAAGAATAGCATGAATGGAATATCCAATCACAACGCATCTTAGCACAGGTACGCTTAGCATAACATCAATACCCAATCACAGTCAAGATTTGTCTAAATTGAATACCCAATCACTATGTGACTTACGATAAGCTCAATATCCAATCACAGTCAAAGTAAACACCCAATCACATCTAAGCTTATCACAAATGGAATATCCGATGATGACCCATTTTAGGACACCCATGCTTAGCATAAGCTCAATACCCAATCACAGCCAAGAAGTGGCTGAATTGAACACCCAATCAAATATAAGTTTGGCATGAATTGAATATCCAATCACGACCCAGCTTAATACAGCCATACGCTCAATACCCAATGACAGTCAAGACGAGCTTGAACTGCAATCACAGCCAGTGTTAGCGAGAGACGAGTACCCAATCACAGTCATAGCCTGAGCCGAGTAGCCAATCACAGCTCAACTTAGCCTAAATCTAATCACTTAAACCCAGGTGTAACTTAGTTCCAAAAAGGAAATCATCGATATAAAAACTCTGCTTAATGTACATTCAGCACTTATTGGGTGGTATAAGAAGGGTTAACTCTGCGCGTTCCAGTAATTATTGCTGACTTCATTAGATGGATTATCCCGAGTTTATATCGGCTGTTAGGAACAAGCAGTAGACAACACATGTTATAAGTTACTGTCAAGTAGGGATATTTTGGCAACATTAAGATTGATGTGATTAATAACGCTATTATTCCTTCCGTGGCTGGGCTGCATTAATTATTTATCATTATAAATAGCAATATTAGTGCCTCGGAGCAGTGATGTCATCTCGTGAGCGCAGCGAGAGCGTCAGTGAGCGAGCGAGGGAGTCTCCATCTTCTTTCCTTGCTCGTTATCCCTCAAGTCTTCCTCTTCTTTCTTTTTGCAAAAAGGGAAATGGAAGAAGTTGGGGTTTTTTTGTTATGATGAAACACTTGATGATTTTTTTTCCTCCCCGGATTCCATTTTAAAGGCCATGCTGTAGCAGAAGTCTCAGTGTCGGAGCTTCCTGTTTAGTGTATCATGGCAAGAGAATGGTGCCATGCAAAAGCCATCTTCTTGTACAGATGACCTGTATAGAGGAAGCGAGTAAGGATAGAAGATGTGCCGAGTCACGTGACTTTTATTCATGGGCCGGGACCAACTTTGCGTTGGAAACTTCTCTCGGAAACGCTTGCTGTACTGTCCGTACTCTAGTTAGAAGAGTGTCAAATGAAAATGGGGGAGGCTCATGTATGAAAATGCCAAGGTTGATGTATCGAAAACATAACTGATAACGCTTCCTTTAAGCTATAAGGTTGGTCGTCTCAGGAAAAGGCGGCCATTTTGAATTCAATGTCCAATGAGTTCTCAATGGCCAAATATTAGAACCAGCTTCACTCTGTGAAGTAAATGCTCGGAGTCAAGGTCTCGTGAGAGCGCTCAAGGTCGAGATTAAGGGAATACTGATTGGGTTTGACTTCCACCCACACGTGTTTATGGTCCAATTTACGACGACCTCAAGGCCGTATAAAGAGAGTCTTCTTGCCATCTGGGATGGGAGCAAAATGTACTTTCTCATTTTAGAGGATCAATTCCTGTTAACCCAAAAATGATGATGTAATCAATTTTAGATGTAAAGGAAGTTTTGCTTTACAGAGAGGGTTGTATAAATGGAAGAGCCTCCCATCAGAGGTGGTAGAGGCTAATACAGCGAGGGACTTTAACCATGCTTGGGATAGGCATACGGCTCCTGAAGACCAACGACTGATTAAGGTTTGAGTCTTTACAGTAGGAGAAACGGGCGGACTAGACAGGGGCCGGATGGGGCTGATCTAGCGGCGCATTCTATGGAAAAAAAAGATAACAAGCAATATTATTTTAAAACATGTCCAAAAATGTTTATTTTATTTCTTGAATAAGTAACGTGGCCAATATAACGTATCTAAGAGAAGCTAAGTCCAGCTTTGATGCTCACATGGATGTATTTACTGATAACAATGTTTTTTGGGGGGTACACGGAGCTACATAAATGGTTCTCGCCCCTTTAGCTTTTCAGGGGTTAAACCTGGGAGGGTTTCAATATTCCATTAGCCAAACATGGCATTAGCCGGTAACTACAACCACTAACAGCTACACCTGTGCGCAGGAATATTAGTATTATACAAGCTTTTTATGACTCATTTCATAATTAGTTCATAACCATAAACTCTCAAAAAATAAGAGGATCTGAGAGCCAACGGTGGAGTTATTCTGTCGTAAATCTTAATGGCGAGAGTAGAATATATATATAAACGGAGAAAAAAATAAAACCTTTTTTATTTTCCTCATTCCTACATCTGGGCATCTTTTTACTTCAAAATGGCCTCCAATAAAAAGCTACCTAAATAAAATAAATAAATTAAAAATTTAAAAATTAGGATTAAAAAATAAATAACTATGGAAAATTAGGAAGTTGATAAATAAAAAAACTACATAAAAAAATACAAATTAAATAACTTAATTAAAATTAGAATTAGAAAAAATAAAAAAGCTATGTGAATAAATAATAAATTAAATGAAATAATTAGAAAAATTTGGATTAGAATAAAAAGCTATGTGAATAAATAAATAAATAAATAAAAAATTAGTGAAATCCTGTAAAATAAATATTTAGCCGTTGGGATATTTGCAAATACATTTTTTTTTTTTTTTAAAAAAAGGCTTTTAACTGATTAAGGGAGGCTGCCTCGCTCACTGCGATGATGGAGATCGACAGCAGATAGAGACCAAAATGAAGAAAAATGGCGATAACAGGAGGTCTACCTTCTCTGCCTTTTTTGTCGGATACGGCCTGACGCGGAAGGGTTCAACGATTGAGTCATTGCCCTAGACGACGAGAAAGAACACATGAAAGTTAATTTCCTAGTTATTTTTAGAAGGTGCCGCTAAGAGTAAATACACCTTTAGTGCCGCAACCTTTGATGTCAGTCAATTCTCCTCCCTGACGGATCCGATCAATAAAGCTGGACACTCGCCGGAATGAAACCAATGATCTTCTTCTAACGTCTTTCCTGCATGCGGTGTCCTATAGACATGTTTGAAGAGTTGCTCTGACTGTCCTGAACTTGTCCTCAGGGTTTATCGGGGGACAGATTACCGGTCTGACTAGGTAATGATGACGCTTACCGGTCTGACTAGTGCAGGGATCTGAAATTTACAGTTCTGAAACATTTTGGAAAAAACATTTTTTTCTTTTGTGGAGACCTCATGAGGTCCCTTCTACCCTACTGAATACCCTCAACGCAGAATGACGTTTCATGATTATCTGGTCCCCCAAGAGCACGGTGGTCCTACAAAATATGGAGAATTGTAACTGGATTTGTTTTTTTTTAAAATGTAAGCTCCCAAAACAGCCATATTTAAACATGATTTAAGGTTTAATGCTTGGTTATTAGGACCCTCCAAATTACAAGAAATAGTGGCATTTTTGGTAAAAAAAAAAGCAGGTATTATTATTAGTATTAATCACCTTCTGCCCCTCTTTGGTGGCTTGAACACGGTGAGTGGATGGATGGGTGGGATATATGAATTGTTTGGTAGGGCATGGTGGATGGATGGATAGGTGGATGGGTGTGTGGATGGATGGGTTGATAGGGTATGATGGGTGGAGAGGTGGATTGCTGTGTGTGGTTGGATAGAGCAGTGTGTGTGGATTGGTTGATAGGGTATGGTGGATGGATAGGTGGGTGTGTAGATGGATAGGCAGGGGTGGATGTATAGATGGGTGGTTGTGTCATTGAATAGAGGCGTGTGTGGATGGATGAGTTGATAGGGTATGGTGGATGGATGGGTGTGTGTGGTTGGATGAAGCAGTGTGTTTGGATTGGTTGATAGGTGGATGGATAGGGGGGTAAGTATGTGATTGGATAGGTGGATGTGTGTATGTGTGTGTGTGTGGTTGGATAGAAGGGTGTGTGGATAGATAGGTTGATAGAGTATGGTTGATGGATAGGTGGGTAAGTGTATGGTTGAATACATGGATGGCTGGATAGAAGGGTGTGTGGATGGGTTGGTTGGATACTTTAACCCCTAATAGCTCAGAGAATGAAGCCCGTTGAGGGAGATGATGCGCCGGACGTGGTTCTCGGGGGAATATGTTAATGGAACGGGTTCTTGATGTATCTTCTTTGATCGCAGCTAATTAATACAGCTCTGAGAGCCAAGAATTATAACAGAAAATCAATCAGGTATGGATTCCCTTTTAGGCTGCGGAGGAGCGCGGCTCCATATGCAAAGTGACAGCTCAGGGCGGAGAACCCGCGGCCCGCAGAGCGCGTCTTCCACGACTTCCACTCTGCCGGGTTTGTTGCATTACCAGCATTTTAACACTTTCTGTGCCATGAGAGATTGGCGTACCACACCCCACCATATACCCCATCTGATACTGTCCAATACACAATAGCTAGAAGGGGTTTTGCGTAGATGGAGCCTATAAAGATTCCAGTGTTCGGGAAATAGAGTCCCTGTTAATTCTAGGTTAACCCTTAGAGTTACCCCAACTAACCAGGTCAGTTCAAGTAGGTCCTCGTGCACTGAATGGCATTATACCCAAGTACTATGTATACACCATTGCCCAACCTCACTTCAACTTGCTCTACTCAAGCAGTTAGGAGTCTAATCTAGATACAGACTTACATCAGAGGGACCTCCATAAATAACACGGGGACATCGGCAGCTACCCGCTTTTCCTGCTCAAACCTTAATCAGTCGTTGGTCTCGTCTTAGATTCAGGAGCCGTATGTCTATCCCATGCATGTTTAATACCATCACTGTATTACCCTCTACCACTTCTGCTGGGAGGCTGTTCCCCTTATCCACCATCCTCTCAGTAAATTAAAACTTCCTTGCGTTACGTCGTCTTTTCCGAGATGCTCTCGTTTCAAGACGACTGTATCAAGAAGCAATTTAGAGAGTAATTTATGGAGTAAGAGGCGCCGTTAGTCACATAGATACAGTATCCTAACGACAGGAGGATGTGGCAATTTATTTCAGTAAATGATTTTTCTAAATCACTGCCATTAAGCAGAGTATTCCCCAACTAAATTCATGCGGAGCCGGGGGCTCCATAACCACACGCTCTCTTATTAGTATCTCCCCCGTCAATTACTATTCTTTAACCCATTCAGAGCAATGAGTGGCGTTTTCAATGCCCCCCCCCGAAACCTCATGCATGTTGAAATTCCCTCATTGTATTGGCCTCCACCGCTTCAGCTGGGAGGCTGTTCCACTTATCTACCACCCTCTCAAAACTTACATCCCATCTAACACTATATATATATATATATATATAAAGAATGCAAAGTATAGGGGTCCCCTTTACCCCGTTAGCCGGATATCCCGCTGCTTTCTCCCAGTAGTTGTTATTCTGGGTGCAGATCAGGCTGCCGGCGGTGTACTCAGAGAAGGACATCAGATAGCCGTCCTGCTGCCTGGTATTGTGGCGCGGCGACAGATGTATCCTTCTCGTCATTGTAAGATGACCTGAATGACTCGCTCGGCGCAGGACTGATCGATAAACAGATCGCTGGTAACATTGTACTAACAAGAGCGGTCAGGGATACATGGACCGGGTACACAGCAGAGCTGGCCGGGTGCTGATAGCACTCTAGCATCATGCATTTCAAGGGTTAATAATAACTCTATAAATTGTAAGCTCCTGTGCACAGGACCCTCCTCACCTGTAAATCGAATTGTTATGTTACATTATACTTTTTCTGTCCTGCCCTCCCATTGTACAGAGCTACGGAATCTGATGGTGCTATATAAAACTATACATAATAATAAATTAATAATAATAATAAATGAATAATATTTCTACCAGCTGATGGTAGATATCATGAGAATCTAATTTGTCTGCCCGAGCGGTGACACCTCCTACGCACTACTGACTTTAGAGAAGGTCATCCAGAGTCTGGCTGAGGATGATAAGATTGAATTCCAAGAGTCAGCCGGGGAATCCTGGGAGTAGCGTGGGAGACAAAACTGATTTCCATTTGAAGTACATTTCAGTTTTGACATTTGGGGGAAAATGTCTGGCTGTATTAACTTTACTGAGAGGGTTGTAGATATGTGGAACAGCCTCCCAGCAGAAGTGGTAGAGGGTAATACAGTGAGGTATTAAACATGGATGGGATAGACATACGGCTCCCGAATCTAAGACGAGACCAACGACTGGTTTGAGCTTTAGCAGCAGAAGTGGCCGATTCAGGAACCATATGCCTATCCCATGCATGTTTAAATCCACCTGATATATTAGCATTTACCACCTCTGCTGGGAGCCTCTTCAACTCATCTACCTCCCTCTCAGTACAGTAAAACTTACTTAAATGAGAGCAATGCGTTTTAATGTAAAGAAAAAAAAATAGCTGGTTACCCTCATTCTGCATTTAGGCAATATGTGTCCTGCAGTTCCCTGCATGCAATGGGTTAAAAATACAGAAAAGAGGGGGTTTTTGTTGTTTTTTTTTAATAAACTTGCTCAGCATTTTGTCTGCAGATTAGTTTTTCCCTAATGGATGATGAATGGATAATGAATGAATGATGAATGAATGATGAATGAATGATAAATGGATGATGAATGGATTGTAACGCTTAGAGCTGTCATTTAATTCAAATAGAATCCAATTGCTTTGGAGAGGTTGGAACGTCTGGAAGCTGATCGGTGGCAGCCTGTGGCAGAGCCAGCATTATCCAATACGTTTCTCCTCCCTTCTCTTCCACCTTCACAAAGGCTGCCTGAACCAATCAGCAACAACCAGCAGCATAATAATAGGGGAGAGATAACTTAATGGGGAGGAATAATCCGGCAGATCCTGAGAAATGGAAGTTAAGCTGGCTACTCCCATGCTTTCTTATACATATATATTGAGTGCCCCCCCCCCCCGATATGCACAGATACCCCTTTAAACTGCACCTATCAAGAGATACTTTATTCTGGATGGAGTTTCTATCTGTAATCAACGTGGTGGATGAATGGAACAGCCTTCCAGCAGAATTGGTAGAATCATTCGGCCTGTGTGGTCAGCCCGCTTTTCCTGCCGAATGGGGCCGATCTGTCGGCAGGTTCCGTGTTTCTGCTATGGCTACGCGTTGCAGCAGTGAAAGGGTTATCAGGACTGTTCCCTTAGCCCCGTGCCAAGATGTAATAGTCTTGTATCTGATCCGCTAAACATGTTATTGCGATGGGTTTTGGTGCTTCTAATGATGACACAAGCGACGGCTCCCTATATATCTTCCCGGACAGGATCTGCCACGGGTTGGACAGACATGTTGGACTGCAGCCGGGCAATAAGCGAATGCGACATTAATGCGAGGAATGCAAAAAAAAAGGGGGCTTCCCGACCCAGCCTTAAAGGGACCCTCCAGCCATCCTAGGCACTTAAATGAACATTTCCCCGGCTCCCATTTATTTGGCTGAACACCTGCTGCCTGAGGTCACGTGGTACACCCACAACCAATCACTGTTGGCTCAGCATGGGGGTCTAACGAGACCTCCTGTACGCAGAAAGCACTCCCATCGATTTTAAAGGAGGCTTTCCCGTTACTCTGGAGCTGCAGCGTCTCCTAAAGTTTTGTTTTTTGTTTTGTTTTTTTTTAACAGGTTGACAATTATGCATAAATTGTAAGAGAGGCTGTACAGGGCCATACATCCCAATAGTCCTGAGACAGTCCCTATTTTCTGGCAGTGTCCTGCTGTCCTGCCGCTGTAGGCTGTGCGGATCAGGGGGCTGTTGGAGAGAGAGCCTCTGATGCCCCCTGACCGGCCCAGGGAGCCGGAGAAGCGATGGAGGTCTGGGCTAGAAAGATGGTGGGTGGTTACGTCTCCTGCCACTTCTGGGGTGGGTCCACCTACTTCAGGGGCTGGTCCCTACTCCCCACGCCTCTTGCCACACACCCCCCAAAGCAGGTGTCCAGATCCGGACAATGTTGGGGGTACACATGGGGCACTAAAAGGTCCCTTTCAACTTCATCGATGAGCTGAACATTATCAGGGAAGAGAGGGGTTAATATATTTAGGTCATTTAATTTAACCCTGTGGTGTACACTCTCCAGACCGCCCTTTAAATTTGGGCACCATATTAAAAAAAAACCTTCTAGTTTCATCTTCCTTCCTTTTTTAGAATAAAAAATGTTAAAATCTGTAAATCTCATTTAATTTGACTTTTCTTTCTTTTTTTCACGTTCTCCGCCTGTCCTCGATCCGTCCGTTTATTGTTTCTTTTCTTTCCTTGTCGCCGCGACCCCCCCCCCGCATCCCGCCGTAAATGTGTTTCGCAAGCGCTGCCCCCCCCTATTTCTCAGCTCATCTGCTGTTCATCGTACGTGGAGAGCGGGTTTACAGAACCTCACCTCTAATACATCATTGTCTCGCCGAAGCGTCGGCTGCCTAAACGCAGCGCAGCAGAGATATTATGTACAGCGAGAGCGTTCAGGATTTATCATCGGGGACAGATTAATACAGCGCCAAGGTCTGGGCCTTATATCAGAGAGCTGTCCCGATTATCCAGCCCGTGCCTGTCATTCCTGGGCTCCACTGGAAACAATTAAAACATGTGCTAAACTTCTTCGGCCCCCTTCGGCCCGTCTAATCGGCCCATTTTTCCCTGCTCAGACCTTAATCAGTCGTTGATCTCGTCTTAAAGTCAGGAGCCGCATGTCTATCCCATGCATGTTTGAATCCCCTCACTGTTTTAGCCTCTACCACCTCTGCTGGGTGCCTGTTCCACATATCTACTGCCTTTTCGGGAAGAGTTATCGTGCACAGCTGAACAGGATTCGCTGCCTCTCTCTCTCTCTCTCTCTCGTTTTTCGGAAAAGTAGGCAGCGCTCGCCCCGCTCGTCTCCTACAGGATTATGCATCTGCGTACCCAAGACAGCGGAATCAGGGCCAGCAAGTCGCTCCTTCCAAAAAAACAGAGCCGATGCATTTTTACTTCAAGGGCTTAATTAAGCAGGAATATCTCATAAACATGAGCGCTCGTTCAAAGAGCTGACACGCGGCTAGGCGGGAGTGAGAGGCTGGGGGGGAGGTCGGTGGTTGGGGAGGGCCGATGCCAGATCTCTGTTATTTGAGATTAGCAGAATAGCGGCTTGGCTGGACCCGCCGGGGTCCCAAGACTGAGCGCGAGAGATCGGAGATATCCAGCTGCCAGAGACTTCTTCTTTGTGAATGTGTCTCTGCCTCCCCACAGAACATCTATCTTGTTGGGCTGACATATCGCAGCCATGCAGAGCTGCAACCCAAACACTTCCAAATTCGCTTCTCCTCCTTTATTTTTTTCTCTATATCCATATCACATCACCCC
>VKOC01024767.1:0-26505 GCA_009364415.1 Spea multiplicata | reverse complement strand
CAGAGTGGCATATAGGGGTATAAGGCATATCATGGGGCAGAGGGGCATATAGGGTGTTAAAAGGCACATCATGGGGCAGAGTGGCAAATAGGGGGGTATAAAGCATTTCTGGGGGCAGATGTGCATAACTGGGGGGGGCAGGTTGGCAAATAAAAGGAAATTAAAAATATATTTTTCTCAATCATAGCTTTTATTAAATATGAAAAAATAGTTTACATGAATTAATATTTAACAGTAAAACATTTTCCCTATAGGGTCGTCTTATATTCGGGCTTTTTGCTTTTTTTCCTAAATTAATATTTAGATTTTGGGGGGTCGTCTTATAATCAAACAAATATGGTATTCAGAATAGCTATATGCCTATCCCATGCCTGTTTAAATGCCCTCACTGTATTAGCCTCCACTACGTGTAGGAGTCTGTTTCATTTATGCACCATCTTCTCAGTAAAATAAAGCTTCCTTACATTTCATCTAACCTCTACTTTTAGACTATGGCCTCTTGTTCCAACACTCAACTTTTTCCCCCTTTACTTTGTTAAATAATTTTAAGTACTGTTTTTTTAATCACATCTCCTCTCTCTTCTTTCCTCCAAGCTATACATATTAAGATCTCTAAAGTATTTCCTGATAATTTTTAGCCTGCAAACCATTTATTATTTTAGTAGCCCTCCTCTGGAATGTCGATATCATTCTGGGATGGATTTTCCAGAACTGTACGCAATACTCTCAATACTAAGGTCTGACCAGAGAAAGTGACGGAACCACCTCTCTTCCTGCTATTAATGACTCTAGTAGCTTTTCTAATAACACATCCCTGGCCATCATCCTGAGCCAGGCTTGTTGCAAGGTTCAAAAAAGTATTCAACCTCACTTACTACTAATCAAAATCATTTATCAAACAACCAAAAAAACAAAAACATTGGTTATTTCTAAACTCAGGACGAATAGAATCTAGTTTTTTTCATTAGCTTTATTGGATTAGAGTAAAAGATTTTTCAAATAAAAGTCAGATTTTATTATTTTGTTTATAGGAATTAGATGATATAATCAAAAAATGGTGTAAAAAACAATACGTAACTTGTGTGCGTAAACACTAAATGGGTGAGGAGAAAATTACAGCTAAACACGAGCACCGCAAAAGCAGCCTTGGTCACTAAAGGCGAGAAAAAAACCAAAAAACAGCCTGGTCCTTAAGGGGTTAATTAATACACGAAAATGTATGGTAACGTGAAAAGTGTGGAGTTGTGAAAACTTGAGAATGTCTTACGTGTAAGTAAACTTTCAGTCTCAACTGTATATACACACAGCAACACCTTGAAAACACAAGGCCTGTTGCGTGGCACCAGGAGCTTCAGCATCCATCTGTGCAGAATCAGTCTTCCCAACGTAAGCAAATATCCTATATTCCTTAGTGTTAGATGCCACGAGTACTGGCAGATATTTCAATATCTAAATAGGAACTCAAACCTTTGACATTCACACTTCATTACACAGAATCATTTGTTCCACTGGGATTTTTTTTTTTAATCAGGAGTGTGTTAAACATGATGCCCCAACAATTATCTACAGGAGACTGAGATATAAATGCTGCATGTGCCTTTTGCTAGAAAAGCAATGTTTTTTTTTAACAAAACCCTCTCTTTGTGTGCATATATACTTGAACATATATTTCTATTTAAAGAAAGTATTGAAAGAAAGGGACATAGGTTCCCGTGTCATTGAATGTGACATTTATATCTCTTCTGTGTCAAGTAATTTCATTTCTAATTAGAAAAAATGTCTGCACATGTCTTAAGTTTTAATGATTCTGGTGTGTCATGTGAAGTGGCAAGGCAGTGGGGTTTTACACCACTTGACCAGCAACCTAAAAAGGTTCCTGCCTCTCCCCTAAAACAACTAATTCAAGTTCCAGGATACAGTAATATGTGACTGCAGTGCAAAATTAGGCAGCATAATATATCAAACGTGTGCTCTTCATGGACCTCGGATTTCTGGCGTTACAGGTTCCATCAGGTGTCTGTAGGATACACCGAACATTATCTGCATGACAAACAAAATAAAAATCAGGTGAAATATAATAGGATGGAGTAAAAAGAGGTTTGAGATAATATGGAGAAGCAATCAAGGTGAAAAGGGTGGAAGGGTGTATATACAAGCAGGAAAGACAGTAACGCATGACTTAAAGGTAAATGAGAAATTTGCAAAACGTATGATCAGGGATTTGTTACGGGAGTTCAAGTTTGAAACAATTCAAGAGCAAGGTGCTAAATTATTTACGACAGAAACCATGTTATATCTCTGCATATTGTTTCAAATTCTGCATTTTGCCCTGATTAATATGTTGTTTTTACCGATAAATAGTATGTGTCTGCATTTACTTATTCGATCATTTCAAGTGTAATACCTTTCTGGAGTGGTGAACTAATGAACAATTACTAAGTATTATATTATTTCTTTCCTTATTTATCCCAGTGTAGTCCTATGGGGTGTGTATTACCTTAGAACTGTTTTCTAGGGGGTAGTAAATATTCAGCGTCTCAAGTGACATCCCTAAATGAGTATGTGGCTTGAGAAAGAATTTTGCACATGGTATTGCTAATAACTAAAGAAAGAGCCCAAGTTTGGTTTAAGAGGCAATGGTCCATTTTGCTTGATTAAAGATGTTCAGTTAGTTATGCATTTTGGAATTAGTATGGGTTAGGAGCTTTGGGTCTTGGTCGCCAAGACTGAGTTGAATCTCACCAACATTCTAAATAAGGGGAAACTGTGGTGAGCAAGGGCTGGGTAGGTCCCACATAATTCATTGGGATGAAATGTTTTAGCTAGTAAAGCTCACTATGTAATTGGAACCTATGGATGTCCTGCAGACTTGGCCAAGTATGCCCTATGAGGACATTCTTACTGTGAGTAGGACAAGCAGTCCCATCATGACTCCAAGCATTATGTACAATTCTTCTATCAGACCCGCTGCCCACAAGGGCCCTAGGATTGTGGCCAAACCGCCTACAGCTCGTCGCACACCATGGCTGAATCCTAAAATTGTTAAAATTGAGAAAAAAATTAGAGAGAAAGGGACACTGGTCAATTTTTAAAGATTTTAAATCTTTTAAAACAGTTCATTTGTGTGTGAAACAGCTGTTCACATCATGTCTTACACATTTACATATAATAAATAAGGAATGCACTAGAAATCATGAGTTGTGTAGAAAGCAATTAATGGAGTTTTCATATTAAAAAAACAGGTTTTGATGGATACACAAAAACATGCGAACCACCCTCTAGGCTAGTTGGACAAACTCACCCTGAGTACTCTCGGCCGTCCGCTTGGAAAACAGAGACACTTGGGACACTGATATGAAAGGCAGCCCAAGGACTTGTAAGAATACCCCAACCACAAACTCCCCCAACAGAAGTCCATAACTTCCTGTATGAGAAAGGAGGAAAAAAGAAGTAATGAATTGAAGAGTATATAGAGGATAGAAAGGTGGCTAAGAATTTGAACTGTCAGCATTGTATCCGAAAGGAAGCTTGTGAAAATCACACTGTAACATGAAAGAAAACTGTTTATGAGTGAAAGGTATGACTAACCTTTGGGTTTTGCTAAGAACACTAGACACCAAATACAGGAGATGTTAGAGATAAAGAGTCCAAATGCGAGAAGAAGACGATCAGAGCTGCAACGACTGAGTGTGCGGACAAGGAGGAATCCAATCAACATCTAGATGAATAGAAATATATATATATATAAACTAGATGTTTTATTTACCCTTTAATACAGAGGTAAATAAAATACACTAATCTACAGTCAAACTAACCTACAGGATGAACACGTTACAAGCAGAGGTTTATAGCACAAAGTACTAAGTATTAAAAGTGCAAGTCAGATGGTGTATGCTGCTGTACAGGTTTCAAGATTTAAATAACAAATTTATAAAAAGCGAAAGGTGTGGGCAGTATTCATAAAACAGTTAAATAAGAACAGGAACAAAACCCCTCAAATGGAGAAGGGAAACACTCAAAATGTATGTAGAACTATATTAATTTCAACTTTCAACTACCATCAGTACTGGTTAGTCTTCTGCTGAAATAAACGACTTTTATTTGGCAAGTCTCAAACATTTACACCAGGTTTACTATGCCGACCGCTTTTACATAACACTTGATGCTAAATCCTCTTCCTTGTTAATCCAGGAGCCAGAGCCAAGTGAGTGATATCATGTTGCACTATGAATATAGCAGGTGTATACAGAACAGATTATCTTCAGATTCTGCTTCCATGCTTTGGGTGCAATAATCAGGAGAGAATGAGCTATCAAACTCAAAGTCATACTTGGACTTTTCTTCAACAAATTCTGAATTTTGAATCCATCATTCTCATTCTGAATTCCACTGTCATATTCTGGATTTTGGGGAGTATTTTTTCTTTCAAGTCTGATCTGTGTTTCTTGTTACATTTTTGTTTGCTAATATAACAAATTCATAAAATAAATTTAATGGAAACTCACACGATTGTGCTTTAGAAGATATCTGCTATTGCACACCAACTGGCAGCAAGTAAAAGCCGATTTCAACCAAGAACAAGAGGGTACCTTATAACTATATATATATATATATATATATATATATATATATTCCAGTGATAGTTACCGGTCAACGTTTCAGTCTGTTTATTTATAGACTTTCATCAGGACATATAAATAAAAAGACTGAAACGCTGACCAGAAAATCTGAGTTTTGTGCAATCATATAGTACAAGTCCCAGGAGTGCCGGTAACATTGGAATTTATATGAAATATTGCTACAGCTGCTTGGCACCAGGCAGAGAAATTGAGGTTGGTGTGCAATTGTAAATGTATATATATATATATATTCACTCACTGGCCACTTTATTAGGTACACCTTGCAACTACTGGGTTTTGCCTTCAGAACTGCCTTCTTCCCATAGTGCATCCTGGTGCCGTGTGTTCTCCACGTAAGCGATGCACAAGCACCTGGACATCCACGTGATGTAAAAGACTAGGCAACCTTCTTCAATTGCTCTGTTGTCCAGTTCTTATGGTCACGTGTCCGTTTTGGACAACTTTAGCAGTGGACAGGGGTCAGCACGGGCACACTGACTGGTCTGCAGGCTGCACAAGCCCCATACGCAACAAACGCAACAATGCGCTGTGTGTTCTGACACCTTTCTATCAGAACCAGCATAAACTTTTTCAGCAATCTGAGCTACAGTAGCTTGTCTGTTGGATTTGACCACACGGGCCAGCCTTCTCTCCCCATGTGCATCAATGGGCCTTCACTGCGAATGACCATGGGCAGGATTTTCCTTCCTTGGACCACTGCAGATCGGGAATACCCCCCAGGAGCTGCATTTTTGGAAATGTTTCCTGCTTCTAACACATCAACTTTGAGGATGAAATGTTCACTTGCTGCCTAATATATCCCACCCACTGGGATATATGCCATGATAACAAGATTGCCAGTGGGTGGGATATATTAGGCAGCATTTTGTCCTCAAAGTTGTGGGACTTAGTTGAAAGGGACCATTATTGATTATTCCCCTTCTTGGGAAAAAGACTAGTTAAAAAATTTATTTTAACACAATGATACAATCTAACTTATATTTTACTATACTCATTTAGTTTTTCCTATTGAGTAATTACAGAAATTAATTTATGAATCATGAAATCATTATCTTCAAAATGTCGATATCCTTCTGAAGATGGGGTCTCCATCTATACACAACACACTAGGCTACGTCTTACCAGAGATCTGGCAGTGTCCTATGTATGAATTAGAAGAATTCATTTTTATTTATGGGGACTGTGGATGTAAATTTACGTTTGCCACTCCATGACATGCACTTTTAATGTACCAAAATCTGAATATTAATTTATGAAAAAAAGAAAAAGCCTGAATATAAGACGACCCTATTGGAAAAAAGTTTTACCAGTTAAATGTTAATTCATGTAAACTATGTGAACAATTTGTTTAAATAAAAGCTATGATTGAGAAAAATATTTTTTTATTTCCTTTTTTTCAAGCAGCCCCCCCAGTTATGCACATCTGTCCCCTGGCTTGCCACTCTGCCCCAGAAATGCCTTATACCCCCCTATATGCCACTGTGCCCCATGATATGCCTTTTGACCCCCTATGTGCCACTCTGCCTCCAGAATTGACTTATACACCTATATGCCACTTTGATCTCTGATCTCTGACAACCCCCGCTGCTAACTGCACCTCCTCCCGACTGCAGCGGAAGTTGTCTACGCGAATCATGTAGAGCTCTACACGCTGCCCGGTGCTTAGTCCGGGGACTCAGAAGTACAGGTAAGTGGGGGGGGGGCAGGAGGATCCAGGTCCCCTGCATCGCTGCGGGGGATCTGGATCTTAGTCTCATAGTCAGACCTAGTTGAGGTCTGATTATAAGACGACCCCGATTATAGGACGAGGGGTATTTTTCAGAGCATTTGCTCTGGAAAAAACCTTGTCTTATAATCGAGTAAATACGGTACTTGCAATCGTTTTCCATAACACATACCTCAATTCCACATAGGAAATAAAGCAAAGAGTTCTGTAGATCTTGAAAACCCAGGTACGCCTGAGCGAGAGGGGTGACCAGAGTCTGAAAGAATTAACATCATAGAATATTATTAAAGCACTCACACACTTAACCATTGAACTTTGAGGTCTGGAATCTAATATACTCACCTCTAGCGCTGTTTGATTAAAGAAAGTTACAAACTGTGCTGTCAGTAAGACTATAATTTCTTCACGCAGAAGCCCTGAAAGCAAAAAAATAAAAATAGAAATAAAGGAAATGTGTAAATGATATTCCCAATGCTGTTCCTCCAGGTTAACCTGGAAAGACATACTAGATCAGTCACAAATACCAAAAACACTACTACACTTTAACATCTTGGATGACATCCTCAAGCGCTTCATTACTATAAGGCTCTTGAAACCAATGTCTTTAAACCATTTTCTTAAAAATAACAGTATAGATCTCTCACTACACTGGCAAACCAATATAGACAGAAAGACTATTCTCATTCACACCTAAAACACCTCAGTTTTCTGGGGAACAATGCATTTCAGAGATCGGAGTGAAACCTAATACAGTGATAATATTTTAACGGTACAAATGTCTGGTACAGGCTACCAAACTGTACCAGTTATATCGACTAGTTATACATATAATCTGTGATGCATTCACAATTGCTAGGTATGCAGATAGTTGGTCTTGTAAAGACGGAAATGTATAGGTATACTTATCCATCCCACAACTTAAAGATTTTTTTTTAATTTAATTTGTATTTGGAGAAAAAACTACTACTATAGAGCCCCACAGCCAAAAAAACAGAATGCCGCAAAACCCCAAAAACCAGATATTGCTATCCTGAGATGGAGTACATGCCACAGGAGATGAACTTTCAATACAGTGACTTATCTACCATCTCTCTTTTATGAAATAGCTTCCGCAAAAAAAAACAACACACCTAACTTAACCCTAAATTAAAACAAAAAATTCGAAGAAAATGTCTCATCAAACTAACATTAAACTATTTAAACTAAATAAGCAATACAATACTGTTAAAGACACCATCTTTAATCTTTAATATACCATCATCTATAAAAATTGGAGCTTCTTGTTATATAAAAGTAACCCTAATATAATTTCTCCTTCACTACCCCCAAGGAAGAAATGCATGTGAATGGCATTTGGCAACAGGGTGTGTACAATCCACACATACTCAGCCATCTCACCCTTTACTGTCTGAACACTGTGCAATTTCCCGACTGATTTGTCATTTTCTGTATTATTTGACATATTCTGAGCGAAATGATGATTATTTGGAGTAATGGAGAAGTCAACGTTGTCGCTTGGCGGTTCATGGCTGCTGTTGATTGTGCCGTAAGAAGGACTCGGTCCCTGAGTCGGAATTTCTGTCTGTTTCAAGAGAGGTTCATTTTCTTCACTGAGCGGTTCTGGGGGTTTTACTGGGAGATCATAAAACATGAAAAGCACTATCAGCTGCATCAGAGTCCAAAGAGCACACATAAAGATCTGGAAGAATAAAAAGATTCACATTTCAGACCTTAATACTAACAACAAGGCTAGAGTTTAACTAAAACGTTAAATATAGAGCTAATGGCAGCTTTAAATACAGATGTTTGTGTAACGCTATCAGCTATCATGGCTGTTACATGTAGCCATTCAGAACAGCCGCTCGCAGAATTTGAACTAGGTGCATATAAAACAAATCCCAAATAAGCTGCACTGTGATATTGTAAAATCAGAAAATGATTTTCTTTGTAATGTCCTGGTAGGTGTGGTGTATAAACATAGATTTCTAATAATCAATTAGCTTTTTAAACTTCAACTTGGATTAGCTAACACAATGTGCCATTGGAACACAGGAGTGATCGTTACTGATAACAGACCTCCCTTTGTACACCTATGAAGATATTCCATTCACAACACTAACATATGGTATTTCTAGTCCATTTTATGTTATTTTAATGGGAAAATTTTATTTTCTTTCCAAAACTAGGACATTTCTAAGTGACCCCAAACTTTTCAACGGTAGTGTGTGTAATATATATTTTATTATAGGAGGTGACGGGTGAGATCCTTTGAGGTTTGATTTAGTATTTCCAACTTCAACCAGAATCACTATAGCCCCCAAAGTTAAGATGTTTCATTCTTTACAAAGAATGGCATTATGCCAGTATGTTTTAATGTTCTTTGTTCCAATCTGGGTAGCCTCTTTTTAGAGAGTTCAGGTGATTTGTCAATAGGACTTTTTAAAGTGAATAATGTTTAACCTCTATGCAACTATTTCGATAACAGAAAGTTTGTCCTGTTTCTGCTACTGGATGGTGTACAGCCTCAAATACAAAGAAAAAAACAAAACAAAATTGTCTTCTTATAGAAAAACATGAAATAATCAATTACATTTTTTTATATTGTGAAAGGACTTCAGTTTTATTCTATTAGCACCTCTTGTGGCTGATCACAGTAACAATCATAGCAATGCCCCGCTTTTGCAGTTTCCACAGAAGATCGGGGTGTCAAGTTTAGCAAAAGTGTTTCCCACAGAAACATGAGAGAGAACAGATAAGACATAGGCTTCCTTCACTTCCACACGATGCAATCAGTGAAGGTCAGATGTCTGGACATTTACCACTGTTTATGTACAATTTTAAAATGTCTTGTTACTATCCATTGCATATTTCTTGTGGATACAGAGCAGATTAAGAGAAAGCAGCAGAAGCATTGAATTAAGATTGCCTACCTTGAAATGTACAGACACATCTGGAGACAAAAAGGTCAGAAAAGGCTATAGTCTAGAGGGCATGCGTCTTGTAATTAATGGCAAAACTCCATCCGGTACCTCACTCAGGGTTTAGTTTGTGAAAGCTATGTCTCTGAAACACAGCACTGTGTAAACAACGTGAACCCATGGCAGAACGGAGAAATTAATTACTGGTATACATCTAAAATTAAAGATGTATTAATCCAGGCATGGGATTTTTTTATGTTAAATGAGTAGAAGACCTCTATTACATATCTGGAAAATGAAGGCTTTAGTCCTGGGAAGATATATACATTGTAAACATATTTAATGACCCACATAAGCTTTTAGTGCTTCTGGGACCGATACGGCTACTTCTATACCCTCCTCATAATATCTTATATTATAAACACAACCAAATACTTGTGGATTTATTTATCTTTTATTAGTAACTAAATACTTGTTTCATTCGTAAAACTTAGTGAAATTGTTTTCGAGATATATTGTTTAAAATTATATAGTGTTGTGAAAAGATACCTAAGGGAAGCATAGATTAATGGAAGCCTATGGAAGAAATGGCATTGATGAATCCTTATTGAAGTTATCTCCCTTCTCCTCACACCAGACTTACATATCAACTTACCAAGGACAGGTAACTTATTGGAGAAGGATAATACTGGCCGTCTTTAAAAGGGGAATTTAAGATACCTTTTCTCCACGGTACATACTGAATGTAAGATGATTAATATGTGCATATTGATTTTTTATTTCATAAATAACATAAGTCGATCCACTTTAAACCCATATCAGTAATATAAAGGTCACCTGCAGAATATATTTCAGACTGCATTGTGGGATGAGTGAGGTACTTACACCAGGAGCTGAAAATTTGTTCACATGAAAAGGCCCAAGTTGGAAATCACAGTACCTTAGGAATACATTGAATGCAGGACCTGAAACAACACAGCAACATCTACGTTAGAGAATCTGGCCATAATCAGGGTGTGTGTTTTCCCCTGAAAGTCTATAATGCTCCTGACATTAGGTGATTATCATACACCCCATGCTCTATTACAAAGGAAACGAAGATGTATACACATTCCTTATTCCAGAGAATAATTTGTATTTTGGCATTGGTTATCATAATCAATGCATTTGCACATTGACACCAATGAAATATCCACTACAAGCCAACTTCTTACTATGAATCTCAACACACAAAACAAAAAAAGTGAAACTATAGCCACATCAAATATGTTTGAAACAAAAGAAGTCTATAAGAACTACCTATGTGTCTTGCTACATGCTGCAGGACTATATGGGTAGGTATGTGGTGCTAATGGCAAGCGGCCTACCCGGCATTTCTCCAGTATGGTAGATGGCTAGTCTAGGACTGGCGGCAATAAAAATGAAATTGAGGGGAATATTAAATCTTGCATGACAGTAAAGTGGAGTCAAACATATAATATGTATATCCCTATATATATTTTACTTTACTTTACAGCCTATTTGTAAAAGCAACAATTGAATTGGTATCACCTCTGCAGATAATGACCTTCACATCTTTATTGTTCTGACTATACAGAACCCTCTTGGCTACATTAGGTGAAAACAATTTCTTCAGCTCTTCTTGTTCCTTGTACAGACCTATCAACGAACTATTTAACATAGAGCAGTTTATATTGTTGCTGTGTGTACTTGTATAATGTTATCACGCCGCACTCGGTTGTCTCTATTTACTCAATTTTCTCAGCTTAAGTAATGTTTTTAAGAGGACTATGCTGTTTGACCACACTTGAATACTACAGCATAACACTGAAAAAAGTACTAAAAATAGTCTAGAAGACATGGTCTGGTAATTGTTTCATCTGGACTTGTCACCTGAAAACATTTAATTAGCATAAAAATAATCAATGTATCTTGTTTTCCATTGACAAGTTGTATGTAACTTGCAAACTAACTTTATACAACATACGTACCCTTGAGTATAGGGTGGTACAGAATAACTCTTAATATAATCATATAAAAAATCTAGTGGGTGGGATTGGTAAATCATGATATTTTTAAAAAACCTAACCCTTTTATGACCAGGGTATTATCACTTTTGACCCTGTATAAGTGTCAAACCTATAAATATGGGATATTGTTGTACTTGGGGGTTTGTGCTAAATACAAATTATACAAAAAATATAAAAAAAAATACGGGTTTCTCCTTGGTAGTTGCATGTATTCCGTGTAAAAAAAAAATCCACAACAATACTTCTGTGTATGAATAACGTTTGTTTTGCTGAGACTGAAGAGAGTGAAATGGCTGCATGGAAAGTGGCAATATGACCCTAGTAAAATATTCTTTTCTGCTTTTCAGAAACATATTGTTGTAGGGCTCCTTTTGCTTCTACTTGTGGTAGTGTACATGAAAACGGTAATGTGCAACTTGTAGAAGGAAATCATGTACACATACCTTAGAACTTTCTGGGTATGACCTGGGGTCTCTGGGCCTTGCTCCTCTTTCTCCAGGGCAGTAGAGTAAAGTTTTACCATGCTCACTCCCTGTCCAATTCCCTTCCCATTCCCAAAACATTTAACTCTATCTTGGGCTAGTCCTACCCATTTGTAAAGCGGCTCCCACAGAAGAGGGGGAGCCCTGGGAAGTTTCCAGGTATGCCTATGCATACAAAGTGGTTGCCAAATTACTATATAAGTGTGTTGCTTTAGATGTGTCATATTGGATGCCTGATGTCTTATTTGCAATTAATTACAGGTTACATGTATTCATATAGCATGAAAAGAAAGCCCGACTTGTCCTAAAGAAAACAATATAACATGTGCAGGTACACTAAATTAGAAAAAAGCAAAATTATGGCTGCATAGAAACATGGTAAGAATACTCTTATTGTTGAGGTTTAGAATAGCCCTGGTCATAAAGTGGTTAAAGCATGACTTAAAGCAATTCTGCATAGCATGTTGCCATCAGCAGATAGCTAAAATCCATTAACACATGTACAAAAATGCCCCCTCTGTACATTACAAGGTTTCAGGTTCACTTGAACCTTATCCTGTTTTTACTACCAGAGAAGCTCTTCGGAGGATTGCAGCTGAGCTATAAGAAAGATTTATGTTAGGAAAGCAGAGAGCAGGGCACAGTTGTATACTTGTCAGTAAGTTATTAGAGCAGAGCCCTCTTGAAAGCCTGACACACTGTTATTAGGGCAGATCACAGTTGAAAGCTTGACACAGGAGTCATTAGAGCAGTGCAATAATAGGTTAGGTATTGAGTTACGATAACTAGCATTTGGTGCTGTTATTTTCTGTCCTTCCTTGTAGACAAAAAGAAAAAAATGTGTGTTTTCCGAGCAGTACATTTTTGCCATATTTAAACTGAGTTCATATAAAAGGCATTTTTAAGAAGAGGGAGCCTGCCCTAACCTTTTGCTATGTCACAGGCAGATGGCTTGTAGGACTTAGTGCTGAAGTTCCTGCTGGCATCACCTCTTGTACATTTACAGGTTTCATGAAAGCTTTGGGATAATACTTTGACACTAGTTAGGACTGATTTTTTCAATAACTTGCTATCTGTCTTGTACCACAATATGTATACAACTCCATTTGGAAGCCCATCTTTACGACAAAAGATCTTCAAAGGGGTCCAGGGCATTTGTCCATTTGGTATGGAACAGCCACAACCTGACTTAGTGTTGGGTCATTGTGGTTCAGCTGCAATATTCAGACTGCTTACATTATGACTGACCTTAGGAGAGGTATTGAGCGGCAAGGGGGAGAAGGGGGGAAGAAGACAGGCAAAAAAAACGATGGAAGGGATGTCTTAGATTGAAGGGCTGGTGGAACCACATGACTGACATAAACACATCATTTGCACATGTAACAAAGCTAAGCATATCCCAACAGCTTTCTGACAGTTTATGCTTATATTTGAGGATATTGGTGCCTCTTTTTCTGCTTGCAGATTGCTACAGAGGTTTTGATGGCAGCATCACGGTACATTTATGAGATATTAAGTATCAAACGTGCCCTATAGGAGGGGTTGGCATGAAATTAGTTGCGTGTCTAGACACGTTTTGCCAGTGTATATAACTAAAACCTCAAATTTCTTATGTTTACCTACTTTAACAAGGTAAGATAAGGCTGGAGTTTGTATTGTTATTCTTTTCTTAAGGATATAATTAATCTACATGGTCACTCTACAGTATTACACAGTTTAGTGTCCATGACATCCTGTAATGGTTACTGAAGTAACTGGAGCCTAGGTTATTATTATTATTATCTTCTATTTATATAGCACCAACAGTTTACGCAGCGCTTAATACAATACATAAATTCAAGGGATATGACAAGACAAGAATTGACAGACTAAGACAAACTGATACATTCGGTGGCGAGAGCCCTGCTCGCAAGATTACAATCTAGAGGGAATGGGGTGACAAACATAAGGCATAAGACGGGTGAGAGGTAGTGTGGTGGTTGTATAAATGACAAGGAAATTCTAGCAGCTAAGATGGTGCGGCTTCTCTGAACAAGTGGGTTTTGAGATGTTTCTTGAATGTTGGGAGGGAAGGTGAATGCTGCAGGTTCGGTGGAAGTAGATTCCAGAGATATGGGGCAGCTGGAGTGAAATCTTGTAGACAGGAAAAGGAAGAGGTGATAAGTGAGGAGGAGAGCGTTAGCCCATGGGAAGAACGTAGGGAGTATTTGTTAATGAGGTCAGAAATGTATGGAACAGTATTATGGATGGCCTTATATGTCAGTACCAGGATTTTAAATTTAATTCTAAAGGTAATTTGGAGCCAGTGGAGGGTTTCACAGAGGGGGAAGCAGAAGAGGAGCGACGTGCAAGGAAGATAAGCCTAGCAGCGGCATTTAGGATAGACTGTAGAGGAGAGAGTCGAGACAGTGGAGTGCCAACCAGAAGAGTGTTGCAGTAGTCAAGACGGGAAATGATAAGTGAATGAACCAGAGTTTTTGTGGATTCTTGGGTGAGGAATGGGCGGATACGAGATGTTTTTTAGGTGCAAGCGGCAGGATCTGGCGAGGGACTGAATGTGAGGGATGAAGGAGAGGTTTGAGTCAAGGATGACCCCAAGGCATCGGGCCTGGTTAGTAGGAGAGATAGTCGTGTTGTTAATGGTGATAGAGAATTCAGGTAGTGGAGATGGAGGGAGGGAAGATAATGAGTTCTGTTTTAGAAAGATTAAGTTTCAGGTAGCGCTGTGACATCCATGACGAAATAGCAGACCAGCAATTGGTAATACAGGACATGAGAGATGGAGAGAGATCAGGAGAAGACAGGTAGATTTGGGTATCATCTGCATATAGAGGCCAAGTGAGTTCATGAGTTTGCCAAGAGATGAAGTATAAAGAGAGAACAGCAGAGGGCCAAGGACTGAACCTTGGGGGACAGAGATAGGAAGATGACAACAGTTTGCGGACCCAGAAATATGAAGGAATATACGAGACTAGAATGGTTCTAGTGCTGAGGAACATGATGTTCTGGAATCACTGGAGCAAGCTGGGTCTATGTAGCAGTATAGCAAGAATTAAGTCAAATCAGAAGACAGAATCAAAGTCACTGGAACAAGACTGCTCTGGTACTGTGGAGCATACAAGGAACAACAGGAACCACACACAAAGCTACACAAATAAAGGGCATGCACAAAATGAAGGTGTTTCAAAACAGAAAAAAAACAGCAGGAAATTACCAGGGGTCAAAGAAAAAAAAGGTGCACTGAAGTCACGCAGGTACACGCAGGCAGAGAGAGGCAGGTACGGAAGAAGCCGCACACTAAGAGGAGGCCTAGAATCAGTCTGCATAAAGAGGGACTCTCTTGCAGAGGTGAGGCATGACACTACCCCACTATACAAGCATGAATATCAAAGCACTCTGACTATGCATTCCCACCTGACCTAGAAGTTGCAGTCCTGCTGTAGCAGCACTTCTGTACTTCTGTACTTGCATTTTACAATATATTTGTATTCGCTGCCAGTCATACCACAGCGTATAAGGTGTTGGTATATATGGTAATAACAATCTGCGAATGACTAACCCCTCCTTAATCTTAAAGCAGTATATTCTAGCTGTACTTCCATTGTACCAATACACACAGATGATGGGTGACATGCAAGAAAGAAAATATATACGCTGAATTATACGCTGAATTAATGTGGAGGGATAATTAAAATAGGGAAGTGAGGGGCAGTTACGATGGCACAGGGCAAATAGAGAAAATGCAAACATAATATGGATGATGTGAAGGGAGGGAAATAAGAAATATGACATGGAATGTGTGCAAGTTACAGACAGTGTTATGGGCATACCTACACCAAGGCTAGAATGTGGGGGTCCAATGCAAAATAGCCGAGGAAGCGGAGGGCAAGGAATCCTTTACTTTAATCATTCCTTGACATCAGTTCCAATCTAGAAACATGCAGCAATACTTCCATATATACATGACTATGCAACTGAAGAATCGTTGGCAAGGTAACCCTAACAGATGGGCATGGTGTGTATGGGACTTGTCAGACTGAGAACCTTCAGTTAATAAAATTAATGAAGTATTATTGAACAGCCATGGTGGAAACTAGAGGAACTTAAAGCGCAGTGAAGATTGATTTTTGTTTTTTTTTTAACCTATGGTGCACAGAAGAACACAGGCAAAATAGTCCTTAGACACTTACCTATTAAAAGCCCTACTTGTCGACATGCCATAGCCATCGCAAACACTGGTGCACGATCTTCATAGCTGGACGTACGAGTCAAATATCCAAAAATAGAAGCACCTGCCCCTGCTCCAACTCCTGAGGAGGACACACATCATAATCATCTACCAGAAGTAAACCCTACTCAAGTAATGCCAATGACATACAAATATTACTGATACCATCCCACCCAAACATAAAGGGTAAACAAAAAAAAACAGATTCAATTGTAATTGGGAGTTAAACAGTAATGAAACTACTGTAATAAAAATAATAAGAGAAATGCAAAAATATTCCAAAACTACCAAAAGCAATAAGAAAAAAAAAGAATGCCCAAAAAAAGTTTCAAAAAGCATCAGACAGAAAGTAAAGTATATATCTTAAGTGTTTTTTGGCCCTTGGTAAATGTACGTAATAGTCAGTCTCGGCATCATGAACAGAGAGTTTTATGGAAACCCAGTTTTAATAATGTGCTAGTCATCATCTAGTCAAGGTTACCTGCTACTAAGCGGCTAGAGAGGAGAAACCACTTAGAGATTCCAACAAAGTACATAAAATTCCCTATAAAGAGAAAAAACAAAAGTTGTGATACAACAGACATAATGGATGATTTACAAATGGCATAAGCTGAATGGTTATATAAAAATACTTTGTTTGGAATAACACAATGCAAACAAAGTGCTAATAAAACTTGAATGCTCCATGAATAGCATGCGGATAAGGCTGTTAAATATTCCAGGTAATACCTTTATCTTAGATATGTTGCACTGGATAAACATTTTAATATACAAAATTTTGAAAGTGGAAGTTACACCCATAATTATTAATGCTGTAGGTCAACCTAAATAATACCATAGGAGGTACTGTGAGTGTGCCTGCCACAGTTCCATGCAATGATACCATAGAAGTATTGGGAAAACGCGCTTCCCAGAATTACCTGCAATCTCAAAGCAGTTACTCAGTAGGATGACACCTTTGGTCTGTCCGGTGCGGTCTGACCAATATCCAAACAAAGGACCAGCCAGGAGCTCGGTGAGACTGAAAGCCGAGAGAACAAGACCCAAGAAGAAAGGCTGCGCATTCAGAGATTGCAGATATAACCAGACAGTGGGCAGAATCACAGCTGTAGGGGCAATAACAAAGATATTACCTACGTTCAATGCAACTGTGGTAAACCAAAATGTCAAACTGAAGGAGAATTCATTGAAAGATATACATGTCTGCTCAACATTAACACTTCTGTAACATTAGAAACAGAATTCCTTGTCCTATTGAATGTTCAAGCCTGTCAAGTCCCATTTTGTATAATTTGTTGTTTTTACAGAGAGCACTTAAATGTCATTTTACACAAAAACAGGCACTAAAATGGGGGGGGGGTTCGTGATGAAACTTTCCAGTGGAAGAATAAAATTACATAGCTGATTACAAATAAACATTAAAATTAATGCTATGCAAAATGAACAATACTATGAGTGTACATAAGACATACTGGTGCAGAAGATCTTGCCAACTTACAGTCGAAAAAGAGGTTTATTCATTTAGCATATTACATAGTAAATATAATGTTTCACCTAGTAAAGCCCCACCTTTAAACGATTTGTATGATCTGAAGGATACTTGTATCCACCCTTAGTTTAGTTCCGCAGGCATCATGAAACTTTGAGCTTAATTTCGTAGTGTTAATTAAAATCTTAAATGTCTCCTACTTTGCCTTATCGATGACAAATATGGTTATACCAGTAGGTAGACTAGATGGACCAAATGGTTATTTTCTGCCAAAAAATAATGTTTCCATGTCTTTGCATGTGATGTTTTTCTTTGTTATTTTAGCCTAATAAGAGGGATTATTTTGAATATTTCAGTAGTCTTGTATAACATGGGCTTCTGCTTTGAATATCTGATGTAATCACTCTTACTATAAAAAAAGAAAGAAAAGAAGGAAAAGACCTGCCTAAGCTGGAGTCAGAACCACAATATCATATCAAATTCGTTCAGATTTTTGCTGTGAGGTAAACTACTAAAAAAAAAATCAATTAATGAAGCAATCAAGCTGAACAAAACATTGACACCATAAGCCAGATTCCAGAGGAAAAATATGGGGCGAAGTTCTGAAACATAAGCAATTGAAACAAATAGCACACTCCACTCATAATTAAGTACACAGAACCCAAATGGATGTTTCTAAATATGGTCTACACTAAAAATAGTCTTATCTCCAAGGCTTGTTTTCTTTCTCAGCATCATATTGCTCATTGGGCATTTCATTCAGATTATATTACATTGAAGATTATATTTTTTTTCCCAAGGAAATAATAGAGTTGGGTCTGAAAAGCTATTCCACTGAATTCAACAATGAGACCAATAAAAAGAGATGAAAGCACATGTTCCTAATGATTTCTGTCACTGATGATGTAGGAAGCAAACTTTATGATCCATGACTGCTCATATGTTTTTACTCAAGGTTGACAAGGGCACTGAGCTGACCCTCTTGTCAAACAAATAAAAAAGGCATGAAAGCTTTTAAAAGGGCAAAGTTTGCTAATGTAAATGCTGAAATGACATAAGGTAGCTATATTTCTTGATACATTTCATAGCAGATTCAAGAAATAAATGGGAACATAAAACTCAATGGCACTTTGTATTTCCCATTATAAATGTTTTCTGCATTGTTGCATATTGCGTAACACGGATACTGGCCAGATTATTTTGTGGGTTGTAGTAAAATATAAAGGAAGTCAGAGGAAACTTGTTTTACTCGTTTGGCATGCTAGGGAATCAGCTCTCTAATAACGCATAATATTAGGGTGAGGTGCTTGAAGAATGTGATAAACAATAAGGCCTGGTTTGGGTCAATATAAATATAACTAATCAAATTGATGGCCGGACTGAATCCTGAGGCACAATGGAACCATGAATCACATCCAAGGATCTACAGGCTTTTAGTTTCTTATAGTTTGTGTTTATGACTTCAGCAAAATGACACCAGCTACACACTGGATTTGAGGCAGAAGTGCAGGATAGAAAACCACTTCTTTCTAAGAACATGGATACTCTGGAACAACCCTTTGTGGACAATATGGGCCACAGCAAATATTGCTTTTCACATTATGAGCCTCATACCAATGGCCAAGCATTGTGGTAGAAGTGTGATGATTTGGGAATGCCTTTCTGCACCAGGGCCTGGCTAAATGTATCATCATTGAAAGAACCATAAATTAGGATTAGGAAGTATGCAATAAATAAAAACCTCGCCTATAAGAATCAGCAATGCGGCAGGCTTGTATTTTGAAAACACTAAATGATTTTCAACATTACCTCTTTTTACGCATACAATGTATACAAATACAAAAAAATGTAATGCTGGTATCATACAGTTTGTGGAAAGATCATCTCATTGTTCAGCAGGGTAATTATAGATTTAATAAAGTTAATTTCGAGAACCTGTGTTGCATGTGGTAAATTTACAAGGGCCGTGAGTACTGACCATATTCAACGCCACTAAGCAGAAAAATGAACCCAATTGCAACATTTGTCAGCTTTTGTTTCTTCTGCAAAAGACCTGTGGACACTAAACACAAAACGAAGAAAACATTAGATGTTTCTCACTGTTGTCATACAATGAATGTATCATGCCAGACACTAAACACTATACACAGAGTTCACATCTCACAGACAGATACATACAATCTTATATGAACCTTGTTGGTTTTACTTGGCTTTATCCACTTGCAGCTGGAACCCTGGCTTTTCAAAATAAAGTCCAAGGTTAGTTGTTGGGTATGGGTCGATCAAAGGAAAAACTCACTTTGATCAATTGTTCAGTCATTCAAAGAGAGTTCAAATCTCATTGAAGCCAACACAACCTCAACTCAAGGCATTCTACAATGTTAGTTCATTGTCATTCTGAAGTATTTTGATAAATCCTCACTTGTATGCCTAAAAACAATTGACGCAAAAGGCAGAAGTAATGGGTATCATATGGGATCTTTGTGTTGAAAATATCTTGTGGATTAACGTTCAACCAGGACAATGTTTGGACTATTACCCCAATATAATATTCTGCACATTATTCAATATTTACATAATGGAAAAGCTGTCTACCAAATATGAAAACTGCACTGATCCCATTTATTATTTAATTTCAATATTTATTTTAACTTTAGTTTTAAGGTTCTCAATTTATTCAGTAGTGTACTTGGGTGTGGGGGTGTCCACAATCGCCCCCCCCAGAGTGGTCCAAATTTTTTTACAAAGGATCAGTCTAACTTGGACCACCCCAGAGAGGCAGTGGTGTCAATGATTACATGACCCCCCCCAGTTAAATGCAAAGCAGCTCGTACAGTGTAAGAGATCCATGAGAAAGTTGAAGCCAGTGAGGTAAGGGGGTGCGGGAGGGAGTAGTCCAAGTGTATAAGTACTTGCTTTATGTGTGTGAGATCATGTATGTATGTGTAAATGTGTGTAAGCAAGAATGTGGATGTATGTTTGTGTGAGCATGGATGTGGATATATTTGTGTGAAAATGGTTGCGTATGTATAAGCGCATATGAGCATGAATGTGTATGTGTCGGCACATGTATAAGCGAGTATGTGTGTTTCAACTCTTTGATACTGTTACACATTATGTTATACATGCAGCAGAAGCTCAATTGAGTTTGTGCTATAAGGTGATATCAATTCAGTGAAATGTTCAACTGTCTAGGAAACTATCACATTAGTGAATACACCCTTATGCAGAGCTACACTGCTACTTTTTCTCAGTTGTAGGCCAGAAAATGTTATAGACACACTGCTGAAGGAATGTGTAGATGTGTAATTGTAGCCCAATTCTATGAGGCATAGTGCTAAAAGCACAATCAGAAGTTAGCCTATGTTCTACCTAATGTTCTCAGTCTCCATACCGTGGAATGTCCATGTGCCATTCACTGTGGACTTAAAAGCCTTGCAGCCTACCCAAAAGAGTTAGCAAAATTATTTCCATGAACTAAAATGTAACAAATGTGTTTCTGTAGAATAATCACAAAATAGAAAATGCATCCACAATCATCGTGTAGCGTAGTCACACAGAAGAAAATAAAAAAAATTAAAATTTAATTTACTGTATTTTGAACAATCTTGTTATAAGCACACAAAGCATGTACAACCACCCCCAAACACAATTTTAAAGTAAAACAGCATTTTTATTTTCTGATTACTTTATTGATAAAATAAAACTATATGAAAACGCTCAAACAGTCCACTGCGAATTGTCAAATAAGCCATTGTTTTTAAAAGAGCGATCATTTGAAATGATCTTTGAAACACCTTTACCAGGTTTACAAGTGGAATCCCTTAAAAATTTTAAAAAAAGACAAGTAAATGAATGACTTATGACTTTTATGCACTTTTCATATTGTCCATCTACATTTGGGAAGGATTGGTCTGATGCATGTAGAACTCATTGGTCTCCAGTTTTAAATTGCTGATCTGGTATCTAAAACAGCAATTATTATTAATTAGCCCAAAATAAAACTTACCCATTGCACATATACACTTTACTAGCCTTCATGAAAACCATAAGGGGCAGTAACGGTTGGCTACAGGGCTACAAAGCTGTTCCACTCACGTGCTGATTTACTTTCATAGAAACAGCTGTTTACATGACCTAATGATGACGGAGGGCAGATTGGTGATGCATTCATTACAGAATCATTTCATGTCTGAAGCATGCATGCATCCAAAAAGAAAGAAACACATCTTACTGTCACTGTTTGCCAGGGGATCCATGGGCTATCTGGCTGCTGTTTATATGAATGGAAATAAACGCTTGTCATTCACTAACTTCCATCAGGTAACCCGTTAATTCGACACATACATGAAGCAGGTAGGTTACCCAGCCTCCCCTTCCCCCCTTGTAAATGCAGGCTCCGGTATGCTCTGGCCGGTAACCCGAGCTTCCTTCAGTTCCTACGAAGTAACACCCGCCCGTGAACCCTCCTGCTACAAGGCATTATCGCGGCGCACTCCTTGCTGCCCTTTCTCCCCTCGGTCTGAAGTCCCAGAGGCATCCTAACAGCTTGAACAAGCAGAGCTTTATTAGTTTACATATAGAAACGCACAAGGCTTGAGCGTTATACGGTTCTATTCTTTGAGCTGCAATAAAGCTGTGCACCTGCTACATTTATTTAATGGAATGTGAACGGATGGCCTGTATATACATGTAAAAAGCACTTTTCAGCATTGCTTTATACCTGACAACTGTCCAAGTCTTCTCACAGTAGTCCCAAGTGTTGGCTCTGCTCATCGGCATCTTACACTGCTCGCTTTTGTTGTAGCTGTTAGCTAGTAAGAGATTAAAAATGCTATAGTGCCTGCTTTACTGAATTGCATGCAATTGTGTGGGGCACATGGACAAATGTACTGGCGATGGATAGCAGGAGAAGGGTCTAGCCAACAAGTTTCCCATTCCCAGGCTCTATCACACTGTCTCGCAGGCTCTGTCTCACTCTCTCTCTCTGAATGTCTCCCTACCTTCTCCACCGACCACTTCTGTGTCCCTGCCTACTTTTCCAAAGCTCTCTTGCCTCTTCTTGTTCTTCTTTCTTCATCTTCCTCTCCTTGGTATCAGCTTTGTTAACCCAAGACTCCTGGAGCTATTCCTTACAAGGGTGGACCTTCCTCGCACCTCTTTCTCTTAAAATCTGTAAATTTTTGGCCTCTTCCTCCAATTGAGGGACAGGGTGTGTGTGGAGTCTACACCTTTTTGAGGAAGCAGTTCGGGAGGCCTGGATAACAGAACTGATACTGGGGAGAAGCGGATGAAGAGAGACAACAGGAGAACAAGAGAAGAAGAGCAGCAGAGACAGTTAAACAGAAGTGGCCAGTGGAGAAGGTAGGTAGACATTAACAGAGAGTGCATCATGGCTATTATCATCTGTGTCAGGGAGGCAGTAGAAACAACCGCATTTTCAGGAGACTCCTGGAATTTCCAGAAGACTTGGGACCTCTGTAATCCCTAATTTACTAAAATTCAGTATTATTTACATTCAATAAAAAGTCCATGTCGTGGCCGTATAATTCCTTTTAGAATTTAAGGTCATAAGTATGGCCTCTTATAAGCCTACTATTCTTGGCAGGACTTTGTATACAGTATATACCATATTTGCCCGAATATAGGCCTCACATTTCCCCCCACTTTAAGTCTTTAAAGTGGGGGTGCGGCCCACGGGGGGAGTCCCGGCAAGGGAGATTGTTAAAGCACATCGTGCAGACGTGCCGGCAGCGGAGGTTGTTTACGATCGCTGGTGAACGTCTGCACGATGCCCTTTAACAATCTCCCTTGCCGGCACTTCCCACGGCGGAAGTTGTATACGCGTATTGCATAGATGTCCCCCGCCAGCCCTGCCAGACACCCGAGTCTGCTTTGGTAAGTCTGGGGGGGGGGCACATCTTGGGCAAGCGAGTGGCAGCATATCTCGGGGGGGGGGACAGAGTGGCAGCATATCTTCGGGGACGACGACAGAGTGGCAGCTATTACACCAAGAATCAATTTTTTTCTTTAAAAAAGCACCTAACCTTTAGAGTGTGGCCTATAATCGAGTGTGGCCTATAATCAAGCCAATATGGTATATATCTGTTCATACATTACTGCGGGACCTCCAAACCGCATCAAGTGGGGCTCTGGGTAGCAGGAGCCAGAGAATTCCCAGGTATGTTCTTAAGGTCAACATGGGGTTGCTTTCCATACAGCTTTTGTTTGAGTCCCGTGCTATACCAAAACCTCTTAAGGATATACTGTAAAGGACAATTGGATAAGAGGTAAGAGTCCATCAAAACACAACTAGTTTTATCCTGTGTCCAAACCACTTTCTGCATAAGATATGTCATATCTACATTGCATTCATTTTTATCTTTCTTGCATGTTGATGTTTGTCAGTGGTATTTATCTATGGACAAGCCTGGAGTATTAACCTGGCCTAATTACCCTTTTCCAACTGGTTCTAGTATCTAAATCAACACAGAAAACCAATTTATATTATAGATCTTATAGATTATATACAGCAAGGTAAAAGATGTATATCTATATAGGCCTGAGTTCAAAGTGTGCAAATTCCTCGTACTTTATACATACTGTAGCTTTGCACAAAGCACGGGGTGGAATTGCATGAGCATGTCCTCTTCGAAAGGGGGGCACTGAAGTCTACAAGGGTGAGGTTGAATCCAAAAGGAACAGCTCACTCCAACCACCAAAACTGTTACTTATTAACCTATCTGGGAACTCCCCATTCCCTGCCCACTTCCCCTCCAAAAATGGCATGTGTCTCATGACATCAGCAGGACTGCCCACCGAGATTAGCGCAAGCACCCAACGATGTAAGCAGGACCTCCTACCCCCACCCTGCAAGGGGGCTCAGTTAGCCGGAGCCAGAAATTTCCCAGGTATGCTTATTGATAGCTGTTCATAAGGCGTTTATAAGAAGAATACTGTATTTAACTTACACAATTTAATATAAAAACATATTCCCCACTGTATTTACTTTACTGTGACCTTTAGAGATGTAGAACACTGTGATACACTCATATCCAGAAAACGTTGTGAGCTCCTAGAAAAGATAGGAGGAAAGAGGGACTGTCCCTCCTAGATACTTGGGAGGTATAGGCTAGAAAAAAAGCGCAATGAAGAGTCCAGAGTAGCACTCAGTGTGCTTACCATCATCAAACTCCAAATATACTTCAGGCTTCATAGCAGCACCAGCCTCAAGGCTGTAGGACCAAGTGCTTTCCCCCTCACATGTATTACACTTTATCTTAGCCAAAAGAGATAAAGGGTTCCACACTCTTGTTAGACTTCATGGGTTAAGGGCAGAAACATCATTGACTTGTGCATTTAATTCTTAAAATGGCTATAGCCCAGAGGTGACTCAGGATATAGTGCATTCTGCACACCTTCCAACCATCTTGTTTTCTGTTGGACAATCTAGATTTTTGCAAAAGTTTGAGATCACATGGGCCAGTTGTGGAAATCACTTGATATTTCCTAAATTGCGCCGTGAGCTGGTGCAGCACATACCTCTATCACGGCTACCATGTGGCCACCTGACAGTGCTCAGATTTAGGGTCTTCAAGTAAGGTAGGCGGGAGGTCCTGCCCCACCTCCAAAACAATACTCAACCAAAGTACCTGGGAACTTTCTGGCTCCAGCTATCTGGAGCCCCTCGAACCCACCGGTGTAAGTGGGTGGTCCTGCCGACATCCCTGGGTTTTCCCGCCTATTTTTAATGGGGAAGTGAGCGTGGAGTGAGGCGTGCCACACCTCCGCTCCCACGACCAAGAGTTTCCCATTAGTAACGCTTCACTCAGAGTCTCCGCACAAAACTTGGAGAGTTCTCAGGTATGCCGACCAAGCTGTCCCAGTGTGGACGCCAGAAAAGACATGGAGTGTGGACTACAAAAAGTGCAAATATTTCAGATATGTGGGTTATCATCCCAAACAGTTACATACAAATCAATTATCAATTGGGGTATATTGAGAGATGAAGAAGGAAAGAGAGAAACCAGTTATGCACACTTCACATCACTAACTTTAAGCATATGCTGAGGAAAACACATTCTTGTATTTGCAAATGTGATTAACCCCTTCAAGACCGGGACGTACCTGGTACTTCCGGGTCACAGGTCACCGGCAAACCGGGACGTACCAGGTACATCACTGCTGATGCGCCATCCAGCGTCGTTGGGATCGCGAGGGGCGGCTGCTACTGACCGCTGGGTGTTCAGCGATCAGTAGCAGCCACCCCCCCTCAATTCCGTGCACATGATCGCTTTGCAGCGAATCACGAGCACAGAATTTAAATATTTAAAAAAACACTGCGGTCTTCAAGGGAACAATTTATGCAGCACTTATTACAATACATATATTCAAAGGGTATGACAAGACAAGAATTGACAGTCTAAGACAAACTGATACATTAGGTGGAGAGAGCCCTGCTCGCAAGCTTACAATCGTAAGGGAATGGGGTGACAAAAAAAACATTTAGGACCCTTTGTGGTTAGAGCATTGATTACATCATAGGAAGTCCTTCTTTTACATCTCCTTTAAACATACAAATTGGAAATGTTTTCTTATTCGGAAACAGGTTATGTTTCATTTTTCATGCTTCATCATCAGTGCATTGTTAAGTGTCAGGTTTTTGTTAAACAAGGTAAGAATACCTTATGAATTATGTGACACCTTGCATAGCATAGCATTTACCTGTCATAGCTTAACCTCAACCCCTCCTTCCGAAGCTGCCAAGTCATGCAGCTTAAAGGGAAAGTAAAGGTGAATAAAAAAGTACAAATATGTCATAAGAAAGCAGAAAAGATCAGTCGTTTTAACATAGCCATGTGACACCTTCTCATATATTTAACATATTCATTCCCAGTGAAAGGCTTGACTGCTCCTTTAATCTACAGTGTATCAGGTTATTTGTTATCTTTGTGCCCATCATATATTTACTGGCACCATAGTGGCAATATCC